>OMNM01001276.1:0-14050 GCA_900302745.1 Parablennius parvicornis
GAGAAGACTAGAGTGTAGTTAGACCCCTGGAGCAGAGGCCAGTCCTGCACAAAGTAGTCTGGAGGGGCCAAATAAACATGCCTGCCTGCCCTGGCTTTGACTGCTTGTAGGGCTAAAAGGTTTAGGACTTAGTTTAAACCACAGTTGGGCTGCTCCATCGGTTTGTTTATGACCAGGAAACTGCCTCAGAACTCACATACATGGCTTAACAACAAATCACTGTGAAGTGAGCATATGAACAGGCAGGCATGAAAATGCACCTACTTATCGGACAAATCATGCGATTCCAAACAAAAGTGAATTTAAGAAGTCAGGGTGAGAAGAAGCAGACAATATTTCAAGACGGTAAGACAAAGAGCAGCCGCGAGCAACAAGCTATCAGCTCACTCTGGGAAGAGGATTTAAAGCACTAAGCTCACCGTTTTGGCAGGAGGCCCTGAGATGGTGTTCTAAGTGGGTTAAAGCATACCCCAAGTCTCATAATCGGTCCAGCCTCCCCTCCACCTCCTTCCATCTCACTCTGTCTGCCAAGCCTAACCAAGGGGAGTAATTTCAAGTCCCAGAGCAGAGTTGGAGATGCAGCGGTAGACCGAGTTAGATTGAATATATAAGACATGCACCAAAATGTAAGCATGCAACTTCATCTGGAGATATTCATACACAATGACCAGATGGGGGACAATGACCCAGTTCCCCCGGGGCTAGTGAATATACTTTTACAAGGGTCTGCTGCTCTTCCCCTCACAGCTACTGTCAGACTTGTGTTTCCCCTTCCCTCTCCCTAAGTCATGACGTATTTCTGTGCTACAACTTTTCATCTGCATGACTCTTTTTATTAATCAGCGTGAGCTTTAAAAAAAAAAAAAAAAAACACTTCACACTGTCTACACAGAGTCCTTATCTAACAATCTGGCAGCACACACAAACACATACACCCCCACTTCTCACACAACACCATGAGCCAGACACTGAGGTAACATGAGTCTGTGGTGAAACTGAAGCGCTGGAGCTCAGCAGGACCCAGCACAGTCTCAGGGCCCCAGAGAGACCAGGCACTGTTTGCCTGCAGGACTATTGAGAGCAAACAGAGTACAGTAGGTCCATTGAGACTGAGCTGAAACACAGGAGTGCAGAAAGCACTGACGACGCTGTGAGAAAAGGGAAACAAAGAATGCAGCCGGGCGCACAGTGAAATTGAACCTGAGCAAACAGCAGCAGAAGTAAATCTCAAAGATTACTGTATAACTGTTCAAATACATGTGTGGATAATAGATGTAAAAAAATTTCAAAACTCACTACAGGCTGGTTAGAAAGATTATACTCAAATTGATTGCTATAGAACTTCTTCTTAAATGATGGTTTTAAATAAACCTGATTTTTGAAATTGATGGAGAGACCTACTAGTATTTTACAACATCTATCTTATCTTGTGATTTTGTTTCTGTCAATACCACTGAGCGTTTTTTCCATTTCCCCCAATATATAATTTGTTCTCACTAGAGTAATTAGATGTCCCAAAAAAATGGAAGTGCTCAAATGTTCACACACAAGCACGGACTTCAGCAAATGAGAAGCAGGGGGGGAGTGCAGGTGAACACAACCTATTGAGTTGGTGGCATAAAGAGGGGCTTGTTGTGAATGAAAGAAGATTACACCAGCAAGGTGTGGTTGCTTTTTCTCACAGTGGCATTATGTGCCCCCTTCAATACCACATATGAACAAGCTGTTATGCCAAGTTAAATGGAAACACTAGATTCGACTGAAGGCTAGTCAAACCTCGCACTGCTTCAGACAACACCCTTGTCTGAAGAGCATACTGGTTCTAACAGTAGGTTAACGGAGGCCATTTATGAATGACTGCAAGTTCTAAGCCGGCGTATTAATCCCACAGGAGAGGTGAGGGGGAGTTCTACATGCCGATAGAGGTCTCAGCCCCTCAAAACTATCTGAGGCATCTGAACCGTCCGCGGCCTGTCTGTTGTGGAATCTAGCTCGTAATAACAGCCAAGTGCAACGTGTGTCTGTTCCGAGCAGCTTTGAATTAAATCAAACAGAAGGACTGTACATCTGGATCATCATCATCATCATCAACATATATTTTGTTTCCCAAAACTTGGCTGCAGGTGCTGGAGCAGAGACTGCATGATGGCCAGAATAAGTGCCTTTTGCTCGCGCTTCATTCCACGATCCACAGTCATCACTGTCCGGGCCCAAACTAGTGCAGAGATCTGTCACAACAAGTGAAATCCACCCAGAACTCGTCTCTCCTTCTCCCTGTGTTTGGTTTTTTTAGTGTGGCGTGAGTCCAGGGTGTGGTCCCACAGCCATGCGTGCACTTATGCGCACCCACACTGAGCTGCACATGTGCTCACAAATGCATACACTGGTCTATTTGTTTTCCAGTCAGAGACAGCAATTGTGTGGAGAGAAAAGGGAAGGATGAGAGGGAAAGAGCAGCATTCCGAGTAATGATTTCACATTTAGGGAAATATGCATAATCCTTTTCTTTATTCCTGACAATACACTACTTTGTGTCTGAGAGGCTGCTAGCTGTCTGGGTTCATCGCGTACAGTTCTGAGAGTGGCACCAATCTTCTCTTTTAAATCTCAACAGGAAAATTCAATGCCTCTCCCAAAATTTTTAACTATTCTTGTTCGAATTTCCAGTAGTCTGGTCGAACTCACATGTGGTAACAATTGGGAAAAACACAACTGTCCATAAACAACTGTGTGGCGTGTGGACGCACACATCAATGAAGTGGGGGCACTGGGGTTTGTGAAGGAGTTACACATGAGAAATGCACATGTTGAGGTGTTTGGTCAAGAGCAGTTTATGTCTAAAAATTCCAGAAAGAAGAGAGGCTTTGTGAACGTCTGGGTGCCTTCAGGCAACAAATGGGTTAAGTGAGTTTAAAGAAGGAATGGGGTGTTAACTTTGACCCTAAACACACACACATGCACGCACACACGCACAGTAGCCGCAGTGTAGAGACAAAACATTCACTATGTCCTGACTCGATCTTAAAAGTCAAATTTGATATTGCTCTTTCTTAATTGTACTCATTGGAGTGGAAGGAGAGCTCCTCCAAATACACTCTACATCCAGAGACAGCCACACACTGGACTGTGACTTCCCATCATACAATACACCTTTAATGCCTCTCTCATCTTTTTCTGGGGGGAATGGTGTCTCATTCAGAGTTTTTTTTAAGTACTCACATCCATTGAATTTTATTCTCTTTTCTTTGTCAGTATTATTTCCCAGGTAAAGCCTGGCTTGACACACTGAACTAGACCATTATCTAATCAGAGTTCAGCTGAGGAGGTCATGAGAGAAACAGAGAGAAAGGGGAGGACAAATCAGAGAGGTGTAAGAGGAGACGGAAGCACATGAGCAAGCTTTCTTCTTGCAACAGACCTTCCTTTCAGTCTCTCCCTCTGTCCACTGATCCCCTCCTCCCTTGTCAAGCCACAAGTTATCAGCTCATCTGTCTCCTCCTCTCCCACGATGATAACCGCTTCTGCTGATGTGTGGAGAAACACCCAAACTTCTGTCACTTCCTCCTCCACTACACTGATTTTTGGCCTACTCCTGGGAGACGATAAAGCCTGTCACTGCTGCACACATGCAGACAAAAGTCTGAAAGAGCAGGATAAAAATACATTCTTTGACCACTGACTCAGGCAACAACAATACATTACACTGATAAAAAATTAATTACATCTTCTGTTTTGTTTTTGCTCCTAGAAGAAGAGCGTATAGTGTTTAAATGTGCTGTGTGTCACTTACAGGCTGACACAGCATCAAATGGTACATCATTCAAATGCACCAAAAGCCAAGTCTGCAGTGTGGTGTGGATTAAGGAATACAGTGTTTCATAAGGTGGCATCAGCAGAGCTAATTACAAGATCACTAATTGAATCAGAGTCTTGAATAAACAGCACTTGAAAGCATGCAAGTTTTCCCATGAAGGAGCTCGGGACAAGTGTGTGCTCAGGCTCAGTGAAAAAAGATAAAGAACGATGATGTAGGTATATTGTACTGAATGAACACCACCTTTATTTGGATTGAACAGGAAGACTAGGAGCCGCACCAGAGATCCTATATCAGCACCACGTTTCAGGCATTAGGCTTTTGTAACTGTGGTAGGTAGTCAGAATGCTTTTTTGAGGAATATGGTGATAGGTATCTTCATAACAAATGTCTGATTTCGAAATAGTTGAGTTTGACAAAACATCTAATTGAATAAAGTGCAGCAAAGCAAAGGAGGAAAAGAATCTCTGACCAGAACGTTATTTGACTGTGGTTATTTTTCCTTTGTTGTCAGGTTTGATGGACTCGAGATCTTTCCTGCCTGTTATTTTACTGACATGCCCTTCTCTATGTACTATCATTTACTTACTTAATATGTTATTCTTTCTTCTTAATTGATGTTTTAATTTTGCATGAACAATCTATTCTATGTGGAGTCCCCCTGCAAGGAATTTGCCCCTGGGATTAATAAAGTATTTCTATTCTATATTCATTGTTTTGAGATATGTATGTATATACCGATGATATGCAGTACATAGCCACATATATCATTGACACACAAATCTACACTATAACAAGCAAATGCACAATACACAAAAAAACCTATCTATTAAAAGAGATTTAAAAGGTCCCAAAGCGAAACAGCTGCACATTTTTATCAAAACCCCTGATCGCTCACAGTTAAAGCATACATTGTATGCACTGCATGCCTCAGCAACACCATAAACTCAATAGCATTCCATGTTTGACCAGAGTAGACCATATTAAATGTATTAGCCTCTAAGTAACCTCTCGAAGAGTTTCAAATCTGATTTGGAAATGAGGAGTAAAAAAATGCACTTTTGATACAGTACCATAATAAACTGGGACAAGAGGCATTCATGGAATGGCCACTTGCTATACTCAATTAGCATTAAAACAATGGCGCTGTAGTGAGCAGCCATGGTTTGAAATCTGAGCGTGAGACTGTATGAATGGCTCTTTGTATGTTTGTGTTTTTTTTATCAAGAAAGACACTTGTACGTTCATCAATAACATCTAAAAACATTTTACATTTACAAAAAAAAGACAATCCCGACCAAAACTATTCTCAGAGCCTACTCACATACAGACCTGTATGTGCTTTAACAGGCCTGTTAAAGCACAACAAGCGCATGTGTGCATGCTTCACACTGTTTTCAATAGAACATGCAGGTCACTTAAAAGAAAACATCCTGAGTGGCCGAAGAATGAAGAGGAAACACTCAAATCTATCTTCGTGTTTCCTGATGCAATGTGTTTTGCCCTTTTCTCTCGCCTTCTTTTTCTGTTAATATGGAAGCAGCAATGGTTTTCCTCTCCAGATATTATGATGAGCCAATGGTAAACTATGCCAACAATGCAAAAAAAAAAAAGTTCCTGGATTTCAGGGGCATGACTCAAAGGAATGTTTTTACTCATGTCCTGTGAACTAGTCATTTGTCTTTGTGACAGATCTCCACAGTGTAAGGCCACTTCTCTCCCTGATCTCTCATATCTGATTCACAGCACCACTCATCTCCACCACACATTCATTTCCTGTCCAGCAGCTTGACCTCCGACAGGCAGCACAGCAGAAGCAAAAAAGGCTGATGTATGCCTTCAAATAAAACAGATGAAAATTCCCACGAGGAGTCTGGGTTACAAAGGTGGTATTTATTGGACTTCAGAGAGAAACAAAACTGGTGATTTACAAATATCTTTAACAATGAATAACTGCTTCCATTCGCTGATCTCATGATCAGCGAATGACCCGCCTGGACTACTGCAGCTGTCTTCTGTCTGGTCTCCCTCTCTAGTCCCTTCATGGACTCCAACTGGTCCAAAATGCTGCCGCCCGCATCATCACCCAAACTCCCTCCATCCATCACATAACCCCAGTTCTTCTTAAACTCCACTGGCTTCCAATCAAACACCACATGCAGTTCAAAATCCTACTCCTGACATTCAAGGCCCTCCAGAATTCTCCCTGAAGCACTCTCAGCCTCACTGTCCCTCCGGCCTGCAAGTCCACCATGGGGTCCCGAGCCTTCCGCCGCTCAGCCCCTCCCACCTCTGGAATTCACACCCACCCAACATCAGACACATTCATTCCCTGGACTGTTTTAAATCTCGACTCAAAACGTATTTTAATAAAAACAAGCATATTCACTTTAAACCATGTTTACTGCAAATGCCTGAATGTCTTGTTGTTTTACTGTTACAAATTTTTTTACTTGTTTTTAAACTTGTACAGTGTCCTTGCATGTTTTGTAGGGTGCTGATAAATAAAATGTACTATTATATTACTATTATCAGGATTCAGAGCACTGACCGGGACAAGGAGCTTTTGCACTTTTTCTTTCAGCTTAAAGCCACTGAGTACTCATAGATGGCAGCACTGTTGTTTACCTTGTAGTTTGTGAGAGGAAGTAGACGTCTACAACTTAATCATCAATAACGTTGTAACATTTTAAAGAAAGAGAAGCAGAGGAAATACCTTGTACGCTTTGGAATCGAGATTACACATTTCACCCATGCCAATTAAACAGTGCGCAGCTACTATGAGAACACAGGGAGCATTTGAGCTGTTGGGGGTCTTGCTAAAGGGATTTGAACTAATATATTTTGGTCATAGCCTTGCTTGACTAACCTCTAGTGATATGTGCATTTCCCCAATTTGATCAAATAAAAATTGCCATATAAACAAATGTAAATGAAACTTGGACTGAATAATGCATGCCTGCAGAAAGATCTACAAATCCTGAAACAGTGCACAATGAACCAAAAATAAACATGAAAAGACAACTGTTATGATATTCAAGAAATCAGTTAAGTTAATGTTTCACAATGTTTTTTTCCTGGAAACCACCACAAAGCGGCTCAGAGAAAGGCAGTGGATCCTATCTTTACTCTGATTTTACTAAACACGGCAGTGAAGACAAACACATGAATGGCCACGGTTTGTTTTCAAAACAGAAACATGTTTTATTATGGTCCTGTTTGATATGTGCAGTCTCCCAGACCTCCTGGTTTTAAACTGAGTGGACATCTACTTATATAGTACATTTCTCCAGTTGAGCAGTCTCAACACACTTTACATAATCCGTTGCATTTTTACATATTGTTACACCAAAGGTAATGCCTGCCATCTAAAGCACTTGCACACCATCAGGAGCAATTTTCAGTTCAGTGTACTTCTTTCAACTTCCAACAAACAGTGGGAAGACCACCCACTCTATCATTAAATCATGACACAGGTTAGAATTTACTTGCTGGTTATGGTGTTTTATGCTGGTTGTCGGTCTTTCATAACAAAAACAACAATGTTTGGGTTGCTGTTTATACAAAAAGCATGTTAAATAGTCTGGACATAGAAAATAAAATCTATATTGTGACTCCTAATATCTAATTTTGTTTGACACTCACACATACTATGTATTCAGGGAATGGGTAAACTTTGATTTAGGGAAGCTCACATCAATGGCTGCTTAGAATCCTTACTTGGAAAAACAGGAAGACTTTTTTTTTTTTTAAACTGTGACTCAGTTGCTTTGAGCTTCCTTGCTGGAGCTCACATATAAAGAAGGATATCAAGTGAAAATATCACTCGAAATGTGTGTTATGGTCAAGTTGTTGTATCTGTAAGACACACGAGGTTAATGTACTCCTCCTCACTCCATTAAAAAAAAAAAAAAAAAACAGATGGGGACACAATCAGCTGTTTCTTCATCCTGTCATGCAGGATTTCCTGTTTCCAGTACATTTTCTGTCAATTGCCTGTGTATGATAGAGCTCTTTGTGGAAATGCACACACCACCTGTCAATCCCATGTGTGGAACCCCAGTTAGGGACAGATATGTAGCAGGTGTTACAACACACTCTGACCTCCACAACAATACTCAGCGCTTAAGACTAAAACAAGATGTTAAAAGAGAGCGAGGAAAGCGTTTACTGCTTTTCTCAGCCCCTTGACAGTTCCTATGAATGAATGGATATCTGAAATCTTTGAAAGTCTCTGGAACAAAGCTTTCCCCCAGGAGACTGGATGTGTAAACTATGTTTCTCATGTCAACATTATAGTCTTTATAGAAGAAAGCACTGGAATTCCCTTTAAAACATCTAAATAAATAGCAGTAGAGACTAGAGAACCATTAGAAAGCTCAAAATGTTCTGGAATTGTGCAAACAGGCCTGAGAGATGGTTGCTGCAGCTCTTCATACTCTCATGGCATGGGATTCAGTGTTAGAATTCAAAAATAACTTCAAGAGTCAGCTCTGGCTTTTCCACAGTCCTGTCTGTGAAAATCTTCAAGCTTTTTTTTTTCTCTTTCTATTTCAACAAGCACGGATCCAAGTATTCAAATTCAAACCGACTGGCTGACAGAGCCAAGCAAGTACACGTTTCTTCTTAAGATCCATTTGTAAAGCTGTGGAGTGACCTTCAAATTAAATTGCTAAATGGACATCCATATATAAACCTGCAATAAATCACTTTTTTATGTGCAGGATATCGAAATGCATTGGGACCTCTGTATCTCTCATAACCCTGTCAGAAGCATTGCGTAGGGCCCAGTAACACACTGCATGACATTTACACAGAGCTGAGATTCTCTGATTCACCCTCTTCCTTGACAAGAAGATGTAAATTTGTAAACAACACCTTGAGGGTATTTGACCTCTGAGGGAGTGAGAAAAAAAAAGAAAAAAAGAAAGAGGAGGCAGGCTTGATGGATCAACTGAATACCTAGCAAATGGTTGACAGCTAGATGGGAAGCCATTAAGCAGAGGCTCATTTCAGGAAACATGGTGAGCTCCCCCCTCATTCTGTAAATCTCTGACCTCTTGACACAGTCGCCCATGCTGACTTATGGATAGGACCCTCAAGGGACACAAATACATCAAAGCGAGTGGGAGGAGGGGCTGAAACACCGTTTGTGACCTAAGACAATTTCATTTCAAACTACGCTCATAGTGTGAGACCCACAATCAACCAGTGTGGCTCCCATTCACATCGATGTGCTCTCAAGTTTCTATATGCAGGCCTGTGTGAATTTTATGAACATTCTCCAGACAGAATGACATTGTGACGATTATCCAATCAATCATTAATAACAAACCATTTACCAGATGGCAGAGGCTGTGGAGCAAGGCTGTATTCTCTTACAAATGAATCCAAATACACAGAATTACATAAAACGACACTGCATTACATAATTATCAGATGTCAAATGTTATTTTCCAATCCCTCTGCATGCTCTCACCCACACATATTTTTTATGGCTTTCTGCTGAGTGTTCCAGCTGACTGTCTTGTCGGACAAGTCAAATCTTGTTTGAATATAAACATCATATATTGATTTCTACTGCGTCCGGAATCTTCTGTGGTTATCTGATTGTCAATTCACCGAAACACATAGAGATACATTTTCACAATTTGTATTAGAAAAGCATGATGATTTGGAGAAGAGTGAAAGTCCACTTTCACGCCAGTCGCTTACCAGAAATATTTGTCTGTTAAACCAACTCAACTTTTCTTCACATGTCAGCTTAACCATCATGCAGCTGCCCACCACTGGTAGAGGGCCACACAGCTTTGTTGTAATCTTTGCTGCTGCATTCAAATAGACAAATTGTGCAGTTTGGCAGCACCTTCATCTAGAAAATGAAAACTGGAGTGATGGATGGATCTTAAACTTCTGGGAACAATAGCCACATTCAAGTCACTTTGATATAATTTACCCAGAGACACTGTGGTCCAGCCCAGTTAAAAAAAAAATACCACAGTGACGATTAACTTACAAAATTATACCACTTCCACTTAACTTTGCTGGAGGTAAGGAAGTTGATGAAACCCATGTTTTCCTTTTCTGGAATAGTTGACTACTCGTATTTAAATTTTAATGTGATCCAAAGAGAAGTTAGCCACCAGTAAAATTGCACATTTTAAATAGTGCTCAAAACAATTTCATTGATCAAACTTCAAGGGATTTAAATCAACCATAACTTGTAAATATCTTGTAAATATTGTTCTCATAGTTGAACTATCTTGATTGTGGGAAAAATATGAACAATTTCTGCCTACATCTATGGCTGACTAAACAAACAGTATTAAAAATGATCAATACTTTTGTCCCTGATTTAACAATTTTAAGGCACTATCTAAAAAGAGCACTAATTCAAACTTAACATCCACAAAAACAGCTGTTGGCTACAGTCATATAATGTTTAAACTGCATTTGAGCAGTACTAGGAGCAGTTGGGGCAACATGTGACGATTCATTAAGATTAGCTGCGAACATGAGTCCAAACTGCGTCACAGTGTTGGTTTATAAGCACCATAAAGATCAGGATGAACCAGCAATAAACAGAGAGAGATCGCAGTTCAAAACATCCTTCACTAATGAATGTGTGGCATGGGCGAACAGATCAGCTGATTATAAGCGTGTGAACTCCATAAGCTCAAGTTAAAGACGACGCTGAACAACTTCAGCCCCTTCAAGCACACAACATGCAGCGGTCATTGTGAAGGCTGACTGACCAGATGGGATCCGTAGCCTCGGGGTTTGTCAACTGCTTCTGTGACCTATCAGAATGCATCTGATTATAGTGATGGATGGTGCATGCTCGTATCGAGTGTGTGTGTTCTGCAGCAAGCTCTTAAAAGACACAATTGGTCATTTCTTTAACCTCCATTTTACCAAGTTGTCTAGAAGGATTACGTAAAGACTAAGCTTGAGGTTTTAATGCTCAAAAATTACAAACAGAAGGAGGGCAAAGATGGAAAAAAAAGACAACTACAACCATCAAAACACAATCTTGGAAAAATGTTAATGTTCATTAAAGACATGACTAGAAGTTCTTTGAAATCTTTGACAAGAATAAGGAAACAAAGCGCACAGAGGGTCAAGAACTGATGAGTCCACCTATGCCGAGATAGAACAAGGTGATTCAACAAAATGCTTGCAGGCGAAATAACTCAGGTGGCCCAGATTCGGCTCTCTGTGGAGAATGAACTCTTTGTTTCGGCAGCTGCTTACAAAGAAGCAGAAAAGACCCACGTTCCTCAGGACCACATCCTGAAAGGGATTGTTATCTGGTCGCCAATGGAGTCAGTAACACACTGATTGCAGAGGTGTTTCACAACAATGTGACGCCCTTCCAAAGTCATGAAATGATGACGTAACATCACTGTGACAATACCAAAACAAACAAGCTGACATAGACACTCAGGACCTGGCATGAAATCAACTATCGTGTGAGACTCAACACAACACATATTTTAGACAAATCCTACAGTAAAATGAATGAACTCCAAAACCACCCCTCACAAGTTTTGTTCTGAAAAAAATTAACTTCAAGACTCGTGGTTCCAAAGCGTGAAAATGTAAAATTCTTCACATTAAGACCGGAAACTCTAAATCTTGACTAAAATGTACTTAACTTGTATTTCTATTGCAGCCCAGAATTTGAGAACTACAACATTGTCATATGAAATAAGAGCAAAATCAAAGTGCCAGTTTATTGCGGTTTTTACAAGCCAAACGGTTCAATTTGAAAACATATCAAATGATGAGGTATATGATCAATATGTCAATGTAAATCCTCAAAGCATGACCTGATACCCTACAAACTATGATTTCTCGCAATGTTGATACTACAACTTTATGAATTGAAAAGAATAACTAAATATTATTTCAAACTAAAATTCAGTGACAGATTTATTTGTGTTATAAATTTGTTTATTATTTCTACCCCTAAAAACATTTTTTTTTTACAGAGGATTTCTTAACATAGCAGTGAAATGCTAAAATTAATATTACGTTTGGCTACTTCAGTTGCAGTGTAATGCACTCAAAGTAAATCATGTTATTATGAGATTCTGTGCTCCCACTGATGCAAGACACAAATCTGACAACTCAACTTTGAAAAAGAAACTATGTTTCTAGAGCACTTTAAAACAGCTATTGCTGAAGCCAAAGTGCTTCACACAAAACAAAATGGAAGCATACTGCATTATAATGGCCCATAAATTAGAAGATTTAAGCCCTTGAACTCTAAATTCTTTTGACATAATTGTTGTGTGTGAAATAATTGATTACAGCAATTTATTTACACTTGACTGAAATTCCCACCACCTTCTGTGAGTTTGCATAATCTCCTGAAAGTCACTGAAGCTAGAGCCAACAAATGATCAACCACAGCCTGCAAGAACATGATGCTGCTTCAATTAATGAATTGTGACATGCATAACTACGCATGCAGCAGGATCTCGGCTTTAGAGGATAGGTATAGATCTATGCAAGTAATATCACCGTCATGATACCACAAGATAAATTTGATGTAATATAAGTTGAAAAAAATAACTCTTCTAATACACATGTATAAAACACAACTTGCACTGTAAACTTGGTTTCAATGCGGGATGCTGCTCCTGCTGCAACAGGAATTCAAACCTAGGTTGAGACGGACACTAATACATTAGTGGAAGTAAAAATCATGGCCACAACAATGCTCAGGTCATCTAAAAATGTCCTGGTGGTCCACACAGACTGTCCACAGTTGGGTTTCTGGAGAAAAAAAGTGAATGTGGTTTTTATTGAACTTCTTCATCTAATAGTACTTTACACATATTACATAGTTTTAAACAATTGATGTGGGATAAGCATAAAAGCAGCATTTAAAATAAGTAGGTTTGGAGATGTTGGACCAAAGGACCTCACATGTGATTTAGCCAGGCATATAACTTCTGCTTTGTTACAAAAATTTGTTTTTTAGTTAAATGCTAAAATGAATCACCACAGGCCAAGAAGTGCTTTGTTCATAAAAATCTACCATTTGTTATTACAACATGAACATGTCTCGAAGGAAATCATACAAAGAGAGCATTGATAACTGACTCTTGCAGGCAGTGATCTAAGAATAATAAATGTACACGCCGGAGTTGAATTTGCTGCATTAAAACCAGATTTATTTTCAAACTGGACAAAATAATGCAGAAATCATCTCACTGTACATGAGACCATGGGCCGTGCTGGGCACAACACTGGAGCTGCTACAGTCGGCTGAGTAGCAGGACAACCAGGTTAAAACACCTGAACATGATTCTCACATTTTCCCTGGTAATCATTATTCCATTAGTTCCATGTGGAAGGCAACAAGAGCAAATGAAGCCTAGAATGTATGCAGCGCGGCCATGGTCTGCTGCTCCTGCCCGGCAGATCCATCATCCTGATCCTCGACGTGTCATTTCCTGAGGGCTGGGGGGATACAGTAGTAACACGGGGGATCTCAATGAAAAGAGAGGCATCATCACCTCCTTTACACACGCTCGTATGTCTGCGATGCGTTTGTGAATCCTGCACCCCGACTGTGCACACACCCCGACTGTGCACACACGTCTTCTGACAGCTGGATGCAGCCTGTAGGTCCAAGAAGCAATCCTCATCTTACAACCACTATTAAAACATGTTGCACACCCCTTCGAGGCACAGAAGCAACACTGTATCCTTCCAACTGCTGAACTCTCACTTCCAAATACGTGTCTGAACTGCGCAAACCAACGCATTTCACATGCAGCTCATGCTTTAACGCACATCTCCAGCCAAGACAACTTCCGATTGCTGCACAACTACTCGAAATTCAAAGCTCGTTCTGGCTAACTAGCTGGCTAGCCCTGCTCCCAAACAAAGATCCCATTGTCTGGAACTTGTAGTTTTACCATTTTCTCTCGGCCCTCACAACTGTGATTAACACAGGTACAAAAAAACTACAATTCTGAAGTCTGCAGAGCTCCGGGCGCAGGCGCAGTGGCGTCTTTAACGAGCAGGAAGGTTGTAGATTGTTTTATAGTTAGTAATTATTAGACGGTAGCGGCTCATTTGAGGCTAATACGTGCGCTGTTGAATGGGTGGAGGCGGAGATGAAGCAGACGCCGGTGTGTGCGGCTCCAGACGGGTGTGAGAGCCCCAGCAGAGACGTAGTAGTAAAGACACCGTGCATTGACTGAAGTTGGTCGCCTC
>OMNM01001277.1:0-14119 GCA_900302745.1 Parablennius parvicornis
GGGAGGCTTGCGGCACGAACAGCGTCCTGGGGCCCGGTGGGAGAGAATGCCGTCCCGGGTTCGGGAGACACAGGCCTCCGCGGCGGAGGAAGTCGGTGTCCTGTGAGGAAGACCTCATCGACGGCTTCGCTATCGCGAGCTTTATCAGTTTGGAGGCACTGGAGGTAAATCTGCCCTTCAAAGACAAAATACCACCGCAGATCTCACTTCCTCAGCTCTCAGATCACTCAAATCCTTCATTTCCACACAAATACGAGAACTCAGACACTCAAGCCATCATGATAAATGTGATGTTTTTCAGACAGGTCTTTAGTTTGAACATAATCATGCATGCTAATGCTAAACACTAGACCTAAAACTGAGCAAGTTTTAAAAAGGTTTCTCTGCAGAAACACTCATCAAAGACATCAAGCAAAATGTAATAACACATTGTTCATCATACCCAAAAGCTACAAAAGACCAACTAATAGTAATTTCCCATCAAGTCTACAGAAGTACAACCACACAATCAAATTATTTTGATGTTTGATACTCAGGCTGAAGTTTACCAGTGGCATTTTCATATAAGTGGCTATTTGTTTAAAACATATATGAACCTGATAAAGTCAAACATGGCAGCAGAAATTGATCAGAGCTGAGCTTAAGGAGCCATTTCTCTTTACATAAGTGGAGTCCAAAAACGGAGCTAGCAACTTTTAAAAATGCTCTTCGAAAGCCTTCATCGGCACAGTTCTGATGAAATCTTTTGAATGAGTTACATTTATCTCGACCAGCAGGACAGAATCTGCACAGACAGGGAGCTAAAAGGCAATAAATCAACCATTTCTGTCACTGGAAATTATATAGAAGGTAGAACTTGCAGTTCTTTGCATGCCTTGTTGGCTCCATGGCATTGGCAATACTCTGGCAAAAATAGGTTTTAGTATTCATGCACTATTAAATTCACAGCATATCAGCAGAAATACTGAAGTCTAAACTAAGCTGGATAATATTTTGATAATCAATATAGAAGTTGCAGCTCACTATTAGTGATATTGTTGATAAAGCTAGATCAACATTTTCTTCATTTAAAACCTAAATGGTAATGTGAAACACAGCATCTGAAGCTGATCTTGTATAAACTAGAGGTGACCTGGTGGAGCCTGTTTCTGAATTTAGAAGCAGTTGGAGAACAAAAAGAGAGCGAGCAGGTTTTAGAAAGGTTTCACTTCCCCACAGAAAGGCTTCATCAGCACCGTACACGTAAAGCCTTTTAAATGAATTATACGTAACTTTACCAGGATGGCAGAAATCTATACAGACTTCTTTAGTTACAGAAGGCATTATCTGCATTCATGGCAGTACAAGAGCAAAGTGGCTGTTCTTTTGATGCTACACTGTTCAATTCAAGTGCTTTAAAATAATAATGTAGTTATTTGATCCAAATGCCACTTAAGGGCGACATATTTTCAGCCAGGCTGTTCGATGGAGAGAATCTATACATTTTGCCTTACGAAACTAGAATTGCAGCCCACAAGTACCAGTATTTCATTTTATAGATTTTTTTAGGTTTCAAAAAGGTCATCAAAACCACGTTTTTGTGACATGTAGCAGCTGTCTTCTATCTTTTAATGACTGGAACTGAAGTAGAAGAGCCAAGTTTCCCCTCAAGAAATTGGCAGTTATACTAAGACATAGCAAATACATCAGTTGAGATGACTTAAAGAATGCCTAATGAAGTAAAAATGTGGCCCTTTGTCATCTTACAGCCCTAATCTGAAAGATGTTTGCATTTCAGGGGGAAAAATACACACTTAACACAAATCTGCTTTAGGAAACCTAGGTGCAACAAACAAGAATTGATCACGTGTACTTTTATTTAAAATGAATATGTATAAAGTCTAGGTTAACTGTGCTACCTGCTGTTAAAGAGGGACAAGCTGTGAATGTTGATGGAGCCTGATTTTCTTGTTACTCATATGCTCAGTACTAAAATTTAAGAGTGCCACATTAAAATAATTGATTGATGGCTGATGGCCAGACACCAACTGGAAAAACCTAGTTTTTATTCATGCACAGAAACTACTACGTGCCTCTGAAAACATTGTCATGTCGGCCTTACTTTGCCACGATTGTTAACCCAGTAGAGCAGTTCACATTGTTGGTTTTGTCTGGACAACGTTTCTTTGCCAGTGGTCCAATATAAACGGGTTAAAAACTGCTGAAATAAGTATGTCTCCTTAATAATGTTATCCACAGGCCATCAATGGTGTTCCTGTTTGCTATATACCTGCCAGTTTTCTGGAAACAAACCAAATTACACACATCATAACAGCAGATGTGCAGAAATCTGTCTGGAGTCATCCGTATATATGATCCTTCAAATCGACATTAAAATGCAATGAGTACTTCATGTGTATTCACCTAAGATTTTATAGAAACAAGCAGTATTGGAATTTCTTGGTTTACTGAAAAGTCAATCTAACTACACCAACCACAAACGGTTGCAAAGGTTTATGACTATCTTCACACTGCAGGTGTATAAATGCTCAATCAGGTTTTTTTTTTTTTTTTTTTTTTTTTAGATTGATAGTAGTGCTGAATCAGGTGGTGAGAATAGCACTTTAAGTCTATTGAGGAACCGTTCATTTTTTAGATTTCCCGTGGTTTCCTCCACAATGCAGAAACATTAGTTTCAAGTTATTTTGAGGCTGGAAATGTCTTGTATACAGAGAAAAGGTGTTTGTGCTCTGGTATGCTTGACTCAGGCAGCCGGAATCAGCTCCAGCACTCCGTGACCCCGGGTTGGATAGCCATGTAGCAGATTGATGGACAAATGGAGACACTGCTCAGTTTTGAATAAGACGTGGCAACAGCATTGTCTATTCTTAACAAAAATGTAATTTCATTTAGAGATTATTCTTAATGAGATTAGTCTTTTTTACACTTTCAGATAGATCTCTTTATATAGAAATTGAATGCTGCAGGAAATATTCACACAGATTATAAATGTATTGATCTTCTTGGGTTGAAAAGGTAATTTTTCAAGCATTATGAGGAGTACCTTTTTAAAGAGTGAATTATGTTGCTGTCCTGATTTGGTGTTTTTGCACCCACCTTCAGCTGTCATGCATCTAACACCCACATTAGTAACACAGCGATTGATCACTCTTTAATGTAGCATGGCAGGCAGTTGGCACAAACCTTTCCCCTGCTTGATTTGAATTGATCAGCGTGCACTTACTTCATCCTCTTCTTCGTCGCTCCTCTCCAGCCTGTCACATTCTTTCTTTGCCTCAAGCAGAAGGTGTTGAAGCAGGGGTGCCCATATTTTCCCAACTTGTGAACCACATTTAAAAAGAACACGCTTCATTCATGTCATTCCCTAATTAGAATTTGCCCACATTTCACTTGGTGTTGTTTTACTCAAACAAGGGTGCAAACACAAGTCGGACAAGTTTAAAAGTTTGTAATCTTAATCTTTTGAGTGTTTTGGGTTGAACTCGCTTCTTGGGTACAACACACCCAGTGTGTGCGTGTGTGTGTGTTCTCATACAGGAAATATTCTCACTATCTTGTCAATCAGCTATTTAAGTCTTGATTTATATCAAACAGCATCGCTACTCCGACGTGTATCTCACTTGGTTTTATCACCTGCTGACGACACAGGAGATCAGACGCTTCGGCCCTGTCACACCTCCGCCACACTTTGCTTTTCATATGTGATGTCACTCACTCTGTAAAATGGCTCCTTCAACAGTATTCATGTGGGAGAAAAAAAGAATTGAATAATTTAAAAGTTTGAAGGATTGTATGTAAAGGCTACTATAAACTTTATGATTAACCGTCTTATATTAGCAGCTGCGTGGTTCAACATGGTATTTATAAACTTAGTTTTGGCTGTTAGTTTGACTGTGTGACGTTGCTCTCAACTTAGTTCCAGGTGACAGCTGCTATGATTTACTTAAATACTCAAGAATGATGTTTTCATGCATGTCATTCTTGTTCAGATACCTTCAGTGAGTAAAGAAAGAAACTAACAGGGAATAGAGCCATTGTTGTTTTAGGGTTTATGTACAGCCAATATATTCTGAATGAAAATAGACAGAATACAGCTTCACCTCCTTAGGAATCAGCAAATGATTGTTTTAGTGTAACTTTTATTCATCGTTTTCTGCTGCATTTCTACTTTTTGTTCGCTGCTGTAGTAACAGTGGTCAGACTGTGCGGTGCACCAACAATTGACTGTCTTAAGTGGTTCACGACTGTGATGTTGGACGTCTGTGAACCTGTTTTACTGTTGTGTGTAGCCGCCTTAAGAGGAAGAGAGCTCTCAGAACGACGGCTCTATATGTCATGATTATTTTTTTATATTTATGGAAGAGAACATGATTGTGTTAGGCGCTTCATTGGGTTTGTCATTTTGGATCAGAAGATAATTCCTAATCAAACAGCTATGTCCACAACTAGTATATCCTGTTGCTCAAATGGAAAGGACCTGGTAAAACAGGTTTACCCTCATGTTGCATAAACTCGACCAAACACAGACGTGTTCCTGACGGGGCATCGCAGGTCTGCACCCAGAGGCTCGACGGCTGAGGAAACACCTGGCTTTGGCCGAGGAATGCAATATATATCCACGAGTCAAAGAGAACAACCCAGATGAAATCATCCTAAAGAGGAGCGGGAGGATTAGAGTGTTCAAAAAATCATGCAAAAATGACCAAAATACTGAGCAAAAAAGGCAGCTGCAGAATGATTAAGCTGTGCCATAAAGCAATCTAAAAGGAACAAAGACAGCGTCTCAAAAGACTGTATGGTTACAAAGACGCACAAATGCACTTATAAAATGACCACAAACTGTGTCAGCGACCATTTTTAACTCAATCTGTCTTAATTTGTCAAACATGTCCTCTTCCCTTAAGCCAAATGTATAAAAGACTGCAGATTAAACTCTTCAACCCTCAGTTGAAGAGTTTGCATGCTAGTAGAAAACCACAATGTCTCTGACCAGCCCTAAAAACCCCACAGGCTTCCCTCTGATGGCTTTTACTGATGACTTGATCATTCTCGTCCTCAGTTTGTGACTTGTCGGCGAGCAGCCAAACTAATTTTAAAAGTAAAAACAATTCATGTATAAGAACATACTAAATCGGCCTAAATAGCAATAAATAATTCATGGTATTTCCAAATGAGTAGTTGATATATAGCTGCTTTCGAGATGCACCAACTGAGTGAGAAACGGGTATTTGTGGTGGACTTGTCTATGACTTCTGCTTGAGGATACTACACCATAAATTTGTCAGCAGGTTATGTTGTAAATCCACAAACACTCACGTACTTCCACTGTTCTCTGGGATAAATGAGGCAGTGAGCATCCAGATTGATGTTTGGTCATCACTTGAAACTCTTAAGTTCGAAAAGACATTGGCCTCAAATTGCCGCTGTACCTTGTTGTCTTTATTTTAAAGTTTAAATTGCATTTCTCTGATATGGGAACAAATACTCAGGGTGACCTGGATGTGTTTAATTTACCCATACCTCACTAACTTCCATTTTTCATTTAGAGTTTAAGGAACTAATTTTTTAATCATTCAGCTAAACAAGATCAACAAACTAGTGGAAATCTAAACCTTTAAAATTAATGAATGGATTTCATTCAGCTGTCATTTAATATGCTTTAGCTGGCCCTTTCTTCATAAATGCATCATTCTAAACTCACTTAATACTTCTCTCTATACTTCACAACACATTTTAGTTAATGTTGTGAGTCTTTACTTGGATTAGAGTGTAGGAAATACAAAGCTGTTGCCTTGTTGAACTGAGCTGAATTTTAAGCATTAGCGGGTTTTATATTGATATTCAGGAGGAATCTGATAAAAAAATAAATGGTGTGATAAGTGAAAGTGGCTGCAGATGTTTCTGTGCCACAGATAAATCAAAGATACTCTGAACGTTTCTGTCTCGCTTCTGTGGCAATAAAGGAGGAAGCATCAAGAGACTACGATGTTACAATGAGCTCATTCGGGGTGTAAATTTCAATCAGGAAATAAGCTCAGAGAATTGAGTTCTCCAACTTGGCTTCAGTTGTCCCCCTTGTCACCGTCACGTTACAAGAAGTTTGAATATGTGTCTATTCTTCTCTGATTTAATTAGTCATTGCCTCAGGAGGTTAATCTTTCCAGTATCAACTCGGAAAGGAGGAAGAAATGACAGTTTCGCGCAGCAAATGAGTCTTTTCAGCCCTGTAGGATGTAGATTCTCTGAAAAATGAAACTTTTGTTTTTGAAGGGGACTAATTCCTTACCAATGCATTCCTTCATATTATATGTTCTTGATCTGCTGAGCTCCTTTTAAATGGGATTGACGCCGTATGAAGTACCCTTGATTAGAGGTCACATGTACCACTGCTACAGAGCAAACCATATAATTGAATGTACACACAAACAGCTGAAGTGATGGCCTCCTGCAGGCTGCACAGCATTGAATCATAGTTTCTATTTTTGAGTCCTTTCACAGTAGAAACTGGGCAGAAATCAGCCCACTCAGACAATATACCTTAATTATGAGTACATTGTTTGTCTGTTGTTTCAGGTGTATGCATTACTGCTTATTTACACTCTTTAATACGTTTTTAATCCCTCTTTCCATCAGATGGACTGTTCTCTGAAACCCAGTCAGCGGACTGACATGTTGGGGAGGAGGAACAAGGGGAAGAGAGGGCCGGAGGAGAACGGCGGTGGGCCGCTGTCCGAGCCGGAGGAGGGAGCCCCACACAGCTACTCTAGCAGCTGTTTGAACAAGAGCCAAAACAAGAGGAGGAAGATAGAGGTGAACCTTTACACAGTGACTCCGCTTCAAATGCAGTCCATTCCCCCGTCAACATCCACGGATAACTCCCACTCAAATACCTTTGTTTACGTTTCTCCATATCCTGCTTTTTAAAATCACCTGTTAAATTGGTTCACTATCATACTGCTGCACAATTTGTAGTTAAAAAAAAAAAATGTCATTCCAATCACCCTGTCTTAAAAGAACAAAGAATTGAAGTAGCACATTATAAACTGCTAAAATGAGAGTTGAAGTGACAAAAATGCGTGGGCTGGCAGGGGCACATCTTTTTCCCCCTGAACCCTCAGTGTAAGTGTCTTTGTTGACTGGAGGACCTTTTCATTATCTGTCAGTTGTTTTCTAATAAACTACTGGTAATGATCAGTCAAATCAGAGAATTATCAAACCCAACCTAAGCTAACATACTCTTTATTTTCAGGGGCATCCTCTGGAGACGGGCTATATTGTAAGTTTACCTTTCTATTCATTTTTATTGTGTGTAAGTAAATAACATGTAATGTCAGGAAGATTTGTGTTTGATGGCTTACTTTTTTGTGCTCCTTGGCAGTAAATCTTCTCATTCTTCATTACACTTTGTACAATAAACATGCATTAGTAGGATGAGCAGCAGAACTGAGAGTGATTTGTGTGCACAAATGTTTCAACACAATTAGTGTTGTACAAAGTTTTTATTCCCAAGTAGCTTTTTTGCAACAAAGCAAGCTTCCTGACATGCATTTCCTTACTTTTTGTACTTTATTTTATTAAAATTTACATTATTGTTGTTTTTCTCTTATTGTTGTTACAGTGTGACACAGAGAGTGACACAGGAGACAAGGTGTGTACTTTATACTGTCCTCAGTATATATTAGTGTTTCCTCATCAGGAAGTGGATTTATGACTTAAGAGGGCCGTTTGTTCTTGTTCTCCTGAATAAGGGATATCATCTCTTTAGAGTTTTGAGTTTCTCTCCAACTTGATGCTTTTCACATACTGACTTATATTGAAGGCCCAGTCTTGGTTTAATGGAATATTTCAGCTCAGACTTCCCGGTGCAGGAAACAAGGTTAAAAAAGTGACACAGCAAAGCAAGGTTTAGCAAAAGTAGTTACTTCAGATGTTGTATTAAAACAGTCTTGGCAAAGTTCGATAAACAGTTGTGGAAACAAGATTTCTGATCTGTAGGATGTATTTTACATCCAAAAGCTTAACAAGATTGTAAATTGTTTTTGATTTCTCATGTTCTGAAAAATGGCAGCAAAGCGTGGGGGGGAGTTGTATGTAAATTAATCATACTAAATGCAGCTCTGACTGTTTCGCCTTGTCAAACGTGTTGCAGATAGTTGATATTTTTTGCTTCGAGTTTGCTAATGTGTGTTTCTGGCCTGTTGTAAACGGCACTTTGCTTTTATCAGCTGCAGTAAAAAATCCATCTATCGTTATTTCCTGCTGAGTCACAGTGGTGTTATGGAGAGTAGGAGCGCTGAGACATCTCTACCACACACGACTTCCTCCAAACCATCTCAAATGCTACTGAGGTGTAATCTCAGCCGTTACTCAGGAGAAGGGGGGTCCTCCACCCATGTGACTGATAGCCACAGTGTTCACAGCTGTGGTGCCGTTTCCTGGCTCACACCAAAGTTGAATAAGACAAAAGTTTGCAATGATTTGGTTTGTGTTGATAAATGATAAACGCGAAAACATGTTGGCCAGCAGCTGTGTTGTACATCCCCTGACGTAACGTCTGCATTCTACTGTGTGCTGCCATGTGGTGCGTGTTGAATTATCGTGGAGGCGTTTTTACTAGTTACAAACTCACAAGCAACAATTGAAATACATGAGACACAAGTGACCAAATCTTCCAATCTCTCACTTCCTCTCTGAAGACGCTATGCTGTCCACGCCAAATTTAATCAATTTTAATCTTTAGCTTCTCCATTAAAGCTGATATCGACTCCGATATGCTCACAGTCTAACCATGATATTCCTAATCTCTGAAAACTGAATTTTTATTATTTTTTTTGCTGTAGGTTCAGTTGTTTTTTTATTTGTTACACGTAGTGGATTGTGAATCTTAACAATTATATTGTTGTTGCTTTCTGCTCCACAGGCCTCCGACAACGACATGGATCCAGTGTTCACAGTCAGCACAAGAAAAGGTTTGAGAAAGTCACACATTCAACTTCACATAATCCGTTCCTGTTGCTTTACTCTCCTAAAACTGCAAACTGACATGTTAGTGAGTGAGTTATATTTAGATCTGAACAGGTAGATACATGACTGAAGACAGTTTTTGTTGTTCTCTCTTTGATCATTGCTGATTATATTGGCAGGTTTACAATGAGAGAACGCAGCAGAACTCCGGTTACTGGTATTTAGACATGTAATGAAGCACGGAACAATGTGGATTTACATTGTGATGATGAAGTTGTTTATTTTTAGGGAAACAAATGTAAAAACTATTCTCCACCACTGTGTGCATTCAGGGACTAACTAAATTGTTTTAATGTTTATGTCACTGTAATAGACTACATCTGGTCATTTGTACAGTTTTTGGAACTGCTCCAGATAACTGCTTTTCACAAAGTAATCAAGTTATTTAACATGAAAATCCTAAAAAAAATAAAATAAAAAAAAAGTACATAAAGTCTTATCACTTTCATTAGCATAAAGTTTTGTTTAGATGACACTGTAAATATAAAGAATATGGTCAGTGTGTCTAGTGAGTCATTTTAGGAGATTTAGTGCAAATATTATAATTTAGGACATTGTGCTCATGGGTTGCTGAGATATCTGTTTGCTGCTAAGTGCCTCAGATATTGTGGAATTTTGAGTGGAAAAAAAGAAACTAAACTGAATGTTGCTCCTGTGAAAGAGAACATTGTGTATAGATGTGTCAGATGTTGCTTATACAGAGTTTGCTCTATGACAGGGATCCTCAATTCTGGGCCTTGCTTGTTTTCGCAGTCTCTCAGCTTTAGCACAAATCAATCTAATGATGATGTCATCATCAAGCTCCTAAAGAAAAAAAAGGCACAATAGCGAGCCCCTTATTGCATTCAGGTGTGTTTCAACTGGAAGACACCTAAAACATGCAGGACACAGGCCCTCCAGGCCCGGTATTGAGGACGCCTGCTCTGTCATTTCATTAGTGCCTTGCTATTTGTGTTGACTGATGTTCCTCTCTCCAGTTGTGGATCCCACCCCGTCAAGTATGGGGACTTCCATGGGCAAAAGCTGCTCACCTTTACTGGCACGCTGTGGCGGTGTGTCGCGGTTGATGGTGACCCCACGAGTATCGGGCTTGGAGCGAAGTCAGGAGAAAAACCTGGAGCCGCACTTCCCTGAGCCGGTTTCTTCTTCTACCTCTTCCGCCTCCTTCTCTTCTTGCCTGCCTTCCCACTCCACCGTCACCGCCTCCAACACAGTTGCCCGGTCCAGCCCTGTCAACGGGAACAGCGGCCGCCACAACGGCAGCAGCCCGCCGCTCTCCAAACCCAAGACGTTCCTTCTTACTCTGTCTGGGCGATCTCACCCCATCTACAACAGGTCCGTCACACGGAAGTTCTTCCTTGATAAGTGACATTGCAGCCCCACCCACACCTTAGAAATCTCAGAGCACTTTATATCCAAATGAAATCCCGCACAAAAAGAGTCGTGAGGAATTAGTTCCATTTTTAAAAGGGAAAAAAAAGAGACAAAAAGATAGATAACATATTATCACCGGTTAATTGTTGGGATTTGTTCTATGAAAAAAGAAACGAAAACTGTACTTCCAGTGCTGAATACTTTAAAGCTGCCACACCAATTCAACATAGATACTAAGACAATTTTCTGAAATTGTCTCAAAGGGTTGCTTCATCTAATGGTAAGAGCTTTTGTTATGCAATTAGCTGGAAGGAAACCTTCACAGCTGCTGCTCAGAGAAAAGCACTTTGCTCTTATTGATGTCAGACTGAAGGTGTTGATCCCAGGTTTCCCATCTGTAAGGAGAAAAAAAGGCAAAGAACAACAAATGCAAATCTACAAAACAGGGAAATAATAAGATGTGAGGGTAGGAACTGCACATCAGGAACTCTTAGCTGTGTATTCAAATGTACATTCAGGAAGATTAGAGGTGACGGACTGCTGCAGAGGAAAACACTTTAATAAAAAAAGGTGAAGGTTTTTCTGTAGATGTTGGGAGAGTCGAGTAAAGAAGCTCAGTGCGTAGAATGAGGTCTCCCAGCAGTTTGAACTTAAAGCACCACATCAGAGAAAGCAAAGTAAGCCCATTGTAACTTCTATGAAAACTTACCTTCAGTGAATTGGGTTCATACTAAGGCAAACAACCTCTAAACTTGAACCCCAGGAACTCTACGTACCCCCAGTATGAAAGTCTTGTAACCTTGAACAAACAACTCAACAAGGTATGCTCTTATGAGAAACCAGAGGAATCTCGCCCCCAAAACACAAAACTTGGTATCCAATAAGAAACCAGAGGAAGCTCCAGTAAGAAACTTCTGGAATCTTGTATAAAAGGATAGTAATCACCCTCAGCAATCTCCTTTATGAAACCATAAGAACTTAAAATAAGAAAGGTGAAGAGCCATCCAATAAGAAAAGAAAATCTAAAGAAGGAGACACTTGAGGAACCTCCAATAAGAAACTATAGAAACTTTTAATTTACAAACTTCACCAACCTCCAGTAATTCACTGGAGCCTTTAGTAAGTAATCCAGGAACCTTTTAAGAAGTTTGACTCATTTCTTCTGCCTCTGTCCTCTCTTCTCTCAGGAGTGGCACCCCGGTTAAACCTCCATCTTCATCCATTGCGTCTTCCTCGTCCTCCGTGCGACCCCCGACCCCCTCCACAAGTGTGTCTCTGCCCTACATCAGGGGCTCAGGATCCTCAGGGCCGCTGCGGCCACCGTCCAGAGCCAGCTCGGGGGCCTTGTTCACGTCTTCACCTGGCCTTCCTCCCCCTCCTCCTCTGCTCCAAGGTCCTGCCCACTCAGCAGCAGCAGCAGCAGGTGCAGGCAAAAGAAAAGCTGTTTTTCTCCTTTGCTCCAGTCTGTTGGTTTAGTTCATGATGACTAATATGCTACAAAAATAAACCGGACCCAGACTTCCTCCTGCACCATCCTGGGGCTTTTGAGGAAGTTGTGTATTGATGAACTGAGATCTGATCACATAAGCACTCTGAGGTATAGCAATTGTTCATGTGTTGTCACCAATGTGTCTTCCTTGCACTGAACGCAAAGCATTGTGGGACCTTGAGGCAAATGACACATAGAGCAGAGGTGTTGGATTGGACTGAATGCAGTCCAGAAGGCCTAGTTATGAAATTGTGTCTACGTGCTGCATTGTCAACTGCAACAGCTGCCAGAGGATAAGACTAGGAACAGGCTTCTATAGTTATCCAGCTTGAAAAAAAAAACTGCTCAAGCCACTGCTCAGAGTAGCATGATTACCAAAATAAGGAGTTTCCCTGCACACATTGATCTGCCCACTGTGGGAAACGACTTTTAATAGTATAAAAGATGGATAGATATAATAGATGTAGCAGCAGCAAACCTCTGAACAGACGATGGATTTCAAATCCACTTTAAACATCTCCACTCATCCATCTGTAAACACAGCCTGTGTCTGCTGCAGTGATCTGAACCTGCTGAACACGTCGTGTGTAGGCACTCGCACTTAAAATCCTAGAATTATGAATGTCTGAGTGCTCAAGTTTAGCAACAGGTTGAAGTTCCTCTCCCAGAATCCACATGGGAAAAATGTAGGACCTGGTTTTAGTTATTGATGTTCATCTCCAATACCTTGTCAAAACCTTTCTGAATGAAATTCTTCATTGCACTCAATCAAACACATATTTCCAGCATTTATTTATTTTTATTTCTAGCATTTATATTTCGCAAAAGTTACCCGTGTTTGTTGACATCCCAGGGCAACGGAAACGCCCGAAGAATAACGAAGCAAGATTGCGTTTGTTCACTCGATCTCGATTTGGGCTGGAAAAACAATTAATGATCAATTTCACAACTTTGAAGATTATTCTCGTGGCTTTAATTCTTTCTTTGAGAAAGTTTGACTGTTTTTCAGGCTGATTCGGTCAAATGTTGATATTTCTGCTTAACCTGCCGCAACATCATCTTTGATATCCCATAAATCCTTGCGGCAGGTTTCCCAAGATGATGTTGGTTAGCAAAACCGAAACGGTTTGATGTTTACGAATTTTAGATTGTTTTTGGACATGTCGACTTTGGGATCGAATTGGGAAACTGTGGGATTAAAATTAATGCTCTTGTTTTCAGGTATTTTTTTACTCTCTGTGAAAAAGTGATGCATTTTATAGGAAGTATATATTTTCTGGTAGAAAATTAAATTTTTTTATTGTATGTTTTTCTCTCTTCCCGTTGAGCGTTTTACGGATGTTATTTTTACTGTAGCAGGTAAAACTGGCCGGCAGATAATATGAAAGCCATTTTAATGTATATCCCAGAATGCTTTGCGCCTTGATGATGCAGTCGTTCGTGTTCAGGCAATCTATAAAGCTGAAGCTGCTTGTCACTGTAGAATGTTGTGTCATACTCGGGAAGTCTTGGGTTCCTCGGTCATGACTAGCATATGAGCACAAAGCTCTTTTTATTTCTCTCAGATAGTTTATTAATGTTCTTGGCATCCTCTATAGTCTTGAGTTATCACGATGAAAAGCGTGCCAAATTCTCTGAGCGGCGAGGATTAGCGTAAAAGAATGAAATTTTAGAAATGGGGTGCATTGGTGAGTGTAGAGGAAGTTTTACAATTCTTCTCCCACTGGCTTAACTGCTGTGAAGTTTAGCAGTTTTTGTTGAATTTACTGTTTTTTGGGGGGTTTTGTCCCCAATAAAAGGCTTTTGCTTAAATGGTATGAAAATAAATGTTGGATTAAATAGAATTTAAACTTATTTGGCCATTCATGTGAATATTTTGAATATAAGAACCTTTTGTGTTTCCTGTCATGTTGTAAATGTCATTGTGGGTTTGTTATATGTTCAGTAATTCTTCTTGGTCATTAAGCTGCACAGCGCTGTAGTGTAGTGAAACTCCGAGTTGAGTCTGCATGTTCTCCCTCAGTCCAAAATTGAGTTTGAGGTTGATTTGTAACCCTGAATTTCTTGTAGGTGTGACTTTCTTTGTGTTTTCTCCGTGATGGGCTAACGACCTGGAGTGATGCATTGATTCTCTGCTATGATCATGGCCTTGAATATAAAACTCCCATTTTTTTTGTCTCATTCAGAGCGTGAGGGCAGACGCAGCGTCCCCGGGCCTGAGAACAATGCAGC
>OMNM01001278.1:0-14724 GCA_900302745.1 Parablennius parvicornis
TTTTAACTGTTTATAAAAATCATTTAAGAAACTAATGCAGTTTTTCTAAAAAAAAAAAAAACAGACAACAAACTAACAAAAGATGCTGTTTTTTAACGTTAATGTCCTTTAAAAAAAAATCTGAATTGTTGCGATACATTTTTTGAAAAATATCATTTTTGCTCAGTTATTTAAAATTTTAACATAAAGCATCGCTAACCCAATTTATGATTTAAATGTATTGTTTGAATACAAATATTTAAATCTATATTTAAACAAAGGAGTGATGACACCTTGATTCATAAAGATTTTTATTTGTAAAAAATGTACTTTTGTAATTCTGAAAAACAGCTGGTATCATTTAAAACGTGTTAATTAATGAAACATTTTTTAAAAAAAAACAGACGATTTCAGTCCCCTGGTAATCTAATATATTTCTTTAGAACTAAAAAGCTATCTGTGATTGCTATTGGTATTGTATTTTACTACCTACTGATGTGTAGGTACTTTATGAGTACTATTTGGTTTTTTCAGTAGCCAAACTACAGATAACATGATGATTTACCCCTTTTTTTTTTTTTTTTAAAGAGGTGGAAATAGACAGACACATTTGGTCATTAATTCTAAACAGAGAGCTCGGTGTTTACCAGTGAGAGTTGACAAGTTGCACCAAAAGCTGCTCAGTGCAACATTTTTTTTTTTTTTTTTAAAGAGAGAGAAAAACACATGGCACACATTCCTCAAACCCATTGCTTCGCACTTCATCATCCTGCTACAGTCATCGTTTTGCTATTTAGCCCGTTTTGTTTCCACAAAACCATATTAAGGACCACAGCAGATTTTAAACAGCGACGGCCCGCTGTGCCTCTGACCGACGCTCATTTTAAGTAATGACTGTTTATTTTACTACTCTGCTCGTCTTAAGTGTCTTCAGACAAATGGATCCGCAAAGTGCCAAAAAATGTCTTAAATGGAAGAGAACAGAGGGGCAGCCATCTGCCCCAGCAATCCCAAACAAACCAGTGTTACTGAGAAGTGTCGCTCCCAGACTTTCGCTTGCCCCTCACAGCTAAACACTGCCATTTACAGGCACCAGAACACTTGTTATGCAGGCCTGCGTGTGGGTCACTGTCACTGCCTGACAGCGATCCCACTCCAATGTGTCTGTGTGAATCATCAGTTTGGGTTCGAGCTCCACTCAATCATGTCACCCAAAAAAAAAAAAAAGTCTGCATTCAGACTTTAAGTTGGACAAAATGTTGTAGTGGTTGTTCTGCCATACCATTGTATTAAATCACAGCTCATTAATAAGAGACATTTACACGTTTCAAAAGACTAAATGAGAGTTACGTTGCAATCATGCAAAAGTCCAACGCACAGGAAGTCAAGCCAGAATTCGCACTCCCAGTAGCAAGCTACCGAGAGCTAAATGAGAAAATATTCAACTAAGAACACAAAAATCAATCAGCGTTATTCCTTGTCTTTCATCTTCTCCCTTTTAGAATCGCCACAGCAGGTCATGTGAGCTTAACATATTTGATATGGCTCAAGTTTTACACCAGACGACCTCACTGATGCAACTTGAGCAGTTTAGGTTAACAGGCACTGTTCATAGGTTTGTGACATGCTGGCAGAGGGATTCCAACCAGTGACCTTCTGGTTCCATCTTGAGGCTTTCAAGTAAAAGCAGAAAACTTCTGTGGTGGGTTGGGTGTCTGTCTACATGACAACAGTAATCAGAACCACTTCAAATTGAACTTTATGAAAATGGGTAGTTTTAGAGTTGAGAGTGACCATAATAGCGATCCAACTTTGTTGTCTGTCCACACGACTGTCCGTGTACTCGCCATTGTTAACGTTTATCTCATTTTCTGCGTGCATGTGTTTGGATTTATAACACTAGTGGCCCTATATGAAAATGTTTTCAGCTTTTTCAAAATGTCGCCACGTGAACGAGAAACTTTTCCACAACAAAAATGATAAGATTCTGTGTTTTCACCTGAAGAATTGATTAAACAGCCTTGATTCCTTAACCTCAAATCCACCACTGCCACCTGGAGATAAATCAATTTAAATATAAAATGTGTAGTTTTTCTCAATCAGTTTTAGTATTAAACCTCTAAATGTAACACATGACATCCATCTACTCAAAGACATGTGTAAATAGATGTTTAAGACAGTTTTACTTCCTCTTTTAGAAGTGTTCCACTTGATGATTTCAATAATTTTGTGAACATTTGATGTTCTAATGCTGCAGTGTTCGAGTTAAGTTACAGTCACTTTACCTCAAAACCCGGCTGAATAAACAAGACAGGACAGGAATCAGTTCGCGTGTGAAAATTATAGTCCTGGTGGTAACACGCAAAGTGCCGCAATTATGACGACAGGTAAAGTGAGGGAGGTTTAACGTCTGTGTTAACTGACAGCAGGAGATATAATCAAACATCGGTCACCAACAAAATCCCTGAAATCTAATTCACAGCGAGAGCCTTCTATGTATCTCTGCCCAGGCTTTTTCAAGGGAAATCAAAATTTGTGAGTGCCATCTATTCAAACACCGGCTAGACTCGAGCCACCAGACTCCTTGATTGGGCCCTGATTGTCATCATGAACCACTGATATTACACCTCTTACTAAAGAGGAGGAAGTTTAATTTAATACCTACCAATACACTAAAGAAAACAGTAAGGAGAAAATCTTTCACTTAAGGAGGAACAAAAGCGATGTGCAAACAAACTCCAAGGACGGAGGGCTTAATCGCGACTTACAGTCTGGAGGTGTTGATGGAAATGTGAGCCTCTTTCTGTCAGGAATAAAAGCTGCTAATGAAAAGTTCAGTGCTGCACAGTGCACACTGGAAAAGTGTAAGATTTAGAAGAGATGCTAAAAACTCACACCTGCCCCCATACTGCAGAACATCCTAATTTAGGCACATCTTTCATCACCGCTCGGTCTGAGTGAGAAAAATGCATCGCATGGAGAAGGGAGGGGAAAAGAAAGTCAATACTGGGAATTAAAAAAAAAGGAATGTGTGTGCAGATTGTCCGTGGAGAGGCAGCTCCTCGGCATGCAACCTGATGGGAGACACAACGGCAGCTTCTCAACAGACAAAAAGAAAAAAAAAAGAAAAAACAGAAGTGAGTCATATGATTCGCGAATAATACCCGTGTTGGAATCGTGATTATCAGCTCTAGTGAAAAAGCACCGACACATGAAATACACAAGAGGAATATGGGTGTGAAAGATGGCTGGTTTGAGAGGAAACCGATGAACTTTAATGCGATCCTACTCCCGACACACTTGTCAGATGAGCGGTCCGAGGCCGGGAGCCAGAGCCGAACTGACAACGGAGCAGGCGCGCGCCCAAAAAACTGCTCGGCAGCAAGGCCACGCTGCGAGTCTCGCACTGTGGGAGGAACTTTTGAAGATCCTCCTTTTGACACGACTGGATGAACTCAGAAGTCATATAACTGTGAAGCCAAGTTGCAACTCTGCACGGCTTTAAACAGCATTCTGCTTTTTATTTTTTACTCCTGTTCAAAATGTGTTTTTGCAGAGCTCACAGTGAATTTACTCTCTATTGTCCCTCCGTTCACAGCTGTGAGAAACCCGACAGATCGAGCCTCTCACACATAACGCAGGTTTTGAGCAGCCTGATCTGTGAAGGAAAACAACATTCTACATGAAGAAGCGTGTGGTTTTCTGTCAGTGAACACAACACATGTGCCCAGCAATAAACAGGCTCTAAGCAGACATTTACAGCCAGCAGGCAGTAATGTGAGCACAGCCAATAACAAGAGAATGTGCACCAGACATTTAGCAGAAAGAAAACTTTATAGCACAGTCATTTCACGGATCTGGAACACAATTATTCTCAATTTATACAGATATTGGTATTTCATTAAAGACTGGTATTTACAACTAATACAAATTACGTTTACTGAAGTGTAAATTATACTTCTTGATTGACTTAAGTACAACTCATTTCTGTAAATCAACAGAGAGGGAGTCGCACAAAAATGATTGCAATTGTACGACATAATCACAAACACAGTGTGTATTTTTTGGGAACAAATAATGGAAAAAAAAAAAAAAGAAAGAAAGTATCAAACATGTTCTCCACAGACAGAGGTTGTGATAACTGCTAATATGCGATCACTTTAAGTATGATTGGAAAATAGGCCTCACTTTAACAATTTAGTTCGAAAAACTTCAGTATTGTTGACAGTGTCACATGCACCGCAGTAGTGACTGTATTAAAGAACCACAGTAATCATAGTCATTTGCTACTAAATAGGGGGAAATACAGAAAAGTATTGTAATATAACTTGAAACTTTAAAACAAATCATGGTAAATTTGTAGACAATGACATTTTACAAAGTGATTACATACAAACATACTACCATCATTCTTATTATATTGAAATATTTTAGCTTTTTTATGCAAGGTTAAACTTTTTAAATGAGCAACTTTTCAAAAAAAGTTTGAGAAACCATTGCACTCTCTCGTCTTTTCATCCAACTCGGGGTTACAGATGCCGATGAGTATGGTTGGAGGTGGCTTCTGGCGCAGCCATTAAATCCCATGGTTGCTGGTTTGATCACGCCCCTGTCCATAAGTCTTTTAGGCCACGTTTACAAAACATTGTTTTAGAATGAAAAGAAATCTTTTGTTGCTCTTAGCCACTGAAAACGCAACTTTTCTGAAATGGTCATGCGCACCACGGCTGTGGTAAAAAAGTTCTTCTGCACATGTGCAAGTAGATGGACAATAACTAGCATGGCGGCCTCCAGAGTGTCATGACTCAGTCCACATTCTCCTGGGACTTGGTTTTATTGTTGAATTACCTGGAATAACAAAACAACTTTGTCGTCTGCCCATACAAATGTCTCGCCATAGTTCATCTTTGTAGCATTCTGTTCTATGCACGCATGTGTGGTTGATTGCATTGAATGATAACTACATCGTTTTCAGAGTTTCTGCCATTTCCAATTTCGTCAATGTGTAGAATGCAAAACATTTCCGAAACAAAAATGCAAAAATTATGCATTTTCACTTGAAACATTGTAGAAACAATGCCTTAGAGTCATTCATTACCTCAAACACATGCCTTCAGTCTGTTAAAATGTGCAAAACACTAAATTTTTTTCAGAGGTTTCATTGTGGCAGCAATATACTTTTAATGTAAAACTTCTAACAAAATGTTCTGACAGAAGTCTGACACTGCTGTCAGTTAAAAGAAGCATGTCCCGACCTCCGTCTAGCCAAGCGTTACTGCCAGGGCTCATCTCCAGAATCCAAATAGACTTAAACCACTAGACAAACTGCGGTTTCCTTCAAGTATACATCCTGGCATTCTACAATGCGTGCAAGTCAACATATTATGGCTCATCCTGGAACACCAACTTTCCTAGAAGTGTGGTTCCAAATCAACAATCGCATGACTCCTGCTGGTTTTGAATGTGCACCCTACTGACGGGTAAACACTGAAAATATGAACTAAAAACAACACAAATATAAAATGGAATATATAGTACTTTGGCTTGCCTTAAAATGATTGTTTGCTCCTCGGTGTGTGCAGACACAGTGGAGAGCCTCTCAGGTATAATACACACACTTCGAGTCTCACACATCTTTCCGGTGGCTGTCAAAGCTTCACAACAGTCCCCTTTCTTTCAAACTGCCCGACACAATGTCCATACTAAATGAAGAGTTGGTCAGCGGTCCCCCCCCCCGCTCCCCCGTGTCCTTTCATGCAGTGCAAAGTTACATTCATATCCAGGGAGACCTGTAGCACAGCACGACATGCAGGATGTAGTGACCCTTACAGATTTCTTGGCACCACGTTACAATCCAGAGGCGGAGAGAAACATCGACGCAGAGCTAGGCTCCGGCTGAATCCCATTGTGCGTGCCTACAAGAATCACAAACGTGACACAATGTTCATGTAAAAACACAACAAGAAGCTACAAGAAGTGTGTAACTAGTAGAGCGCTGAAAGGTGCTTTAGTTATTTGCCACACTGGATGATTGACAGCGAGGCAGAGTGCTGCTCTTAAGAAAATAAACTGAACTGACAAAACTTTGCCTAATGCACAATAATTTCCTGTGAAGATTTTCATGATGATGCTGGTGTTAAAAGACAACTGTAAAGTTTTACAATTGTGGAAATACAACTGTGTTTTGGTTAGTGGAGCTGCACAATATATAGATATCAACATTCACAATATACTGTACACATTGCAAATGACTGACTGACAGAAATAAGTTACGCCTCCAAGCACCGTTCATTCACTCATTCCGTGTATGCATAATAGATGTGCCCTAGTTTGGTTTGTATTTCATTTCCTTATTTCACCATGACATCACAGCTGGTAGCAATAGGCCATAGATCAGAAACAAAGAAATCCCTTCTGAAATGGTGCAAGTCTGGTTAAAATTGGGTAAAAGAAGAGGAAGAGCACCATTAGTTGGAAGTACAAGTCCCACAATCCAAAAACATCAGCATCATGTACGCAAGTGTTTGTTGTGTATTCACTGAAAGGTGTATCACAATCGCATGCTGAACTAACATTGTGCAGCCATCTATGTAATTATGCACTTCCTGTGTGCATGTGCAAGTTTCCTCCAGGTACTCTGGCTTCCAACAATATCCTGGACAAATGTGCATTATGTGAACTAATGTCTCTGAATCAGCTCTGGATGTGAATGAATGCGGTTGCCCTCTAATGATCTGGTGACGACTTCTGTCCACATTTACACGTTTTCCAGCAAAAACATAAAAACTTTTGTTGTGTTCTAGGTGTGTACATTGACAGGACAACCAAGGTCGGAGCCACTGAAAACGCAACTTTTTGAAAACTTGGTAGTTTCTTCATTGAGAGTGAACCGTAATGGTAAACCAACTTGGTGGTCTGTCCATGCAAATGTAAGTTTAATCACCATTGTTCATGTTTTATAGTGTATTGCTCTGTGCACGTGTGTGGTTTCATTACAAAAAAAAAAATTAAAGCACCCCCTTGTGGCCCAACATGAAACATATATCGTGTTCAGCATTTCTGCCATTTTTGTGGAAAGGTTTAAACAATGCTTTTTCTTTTGGGTCTCTGTAAGTTGGGACAAAACTCTGAAAGAAGGGCTGGATGGGAGAGGTGAGAAAATAAAGAAAAAAATTTAGGACGATTCAAAAAGAAGAAATAAAAGAAGTGCTTAGGACAGGGTACGCTGATTGGTAAGGCTCTTCATCAATGCATCAGCATGAGTTTTTATCATACTGATTGTCTGAGAGCGTTCAATACTCCAATCTGCTAATTAGATGCAAACATCTTACTATCAATGTCACTGACAGAAAATCCCAATAAAACCAGGTACAAATCAGAATTTTAGAACGCATCTTCAAATAGGAACAACAAGACTTTGTCATGGAGATTTAAATTCTGCGAACAATGAAACCTTTCAGTTTTCTTTTTTTTTTTTACTCAATAAAATGCATACGTTTTGTTGTATTGACGATGTTGTTTCAGGAGAAGGAGTGACCATCAACTTGAGGCATGTGAAGTTGGAAAACAACACATTCCTCTGTGACGCATGAGGATTTTCCACTCCTGAAAAAACAATGCTGTCGTTATCTGTGGCAAAGGCAGGCTGCACGCTGAGTAACAAATACAGTAAGTTGTAATCCTAAATATTGAGTCTCGATTCTCCTCAGAAGGAAGGAATGCACATTAAATTAATACGATGGCCCCCACAGCAAAACTCCTTCAGCAGAGTGTTATTTCATGTTAGAAGAAATTCCCCCACAATCCACTGCTCCTGCTTTTAAGTGTGCTGCACAGTGGAAAAAGAAGCCTAAATGAAAACTTAAACACCTCCTAGGTGATCCAACCAATTATACAGAGTGCCTCATTAAGAAATTCCGACAACTCGGCCCCAGAGCTCTGATGGCGGTTTCTGACAACGCACCGCTCGCGCCGGTGTCGGTACAAACGCTGACACACACGGCCCAGGGGTAGAGCAAATCCTGACCTGTTTTATAGAAACAAAGGGATCAAATTAAAATGTTCCCACTGAGTGAGCAGAGTACACAAATATGCCCCCACGGACTGGCAGCACCTGCTACGCTCAGCTCTCGGCAACCCCCCACCTCCCCACTCACTTCTGAGAGCCGTGTTTGGCTTGACTGTAGCGTCTCTATCCACGCTACAAACACCTGATGAGACACCGGTAGGGAGAAGGAAGTAGAAATATTACAAACTTTATATTGCTTCGTGTGAGTTTGTAGAAAGGCACCCATGATAGGAATCAATAATCTCCCTTAAAATGCTTTCGTCCAATTAGAAGGCTGCATCTCAGTTCGGGAGCTCAACATTTCAAAAAGGCCTTTGTTTTCGGAGGATGGCTAAGAAGTCTTCCGGGTGAAGCCAAAACAATGAGACGATCGATTGGGAATAACCGGGCTCACAGTTTCGATTCGAAGAGGTGCATCCGTTGCCTAGCAACTGTGGCGTCAGTCTGTGAAGAGAATTGAGAATGGACAAATTTGACACTTCATTCTTTTTCAAGTGCAAACTCCAGTTTGAGTTTGAATTACAGATTACAAATTACAGCCAGGGGTGTAGTCAGTATTGTGTACACGCACTTACAAATCCCCCGATGTCCTTGCTGAACCAGATTTAGTATTTTTTCCCCCCTTTTTCACCTGCCCTTCTCTGCCTCTAATAGGCCAGTACTCACTTGAATACACTGATTTAAATAGTTAATGTCTATGCGCACCATGAGTGCTGCTTACCAGCCAAATAGAGGCAGCCTTGGGCGGGTCATAAGGAGGAAAATATTGTTAACAGATAAATTATACCAAAATTATGGCAATGGGCAAATAATATCAATGGATTTTTTTTTTCTGAGCTGCTTTAAAAGAAGGCGAAAGTCAAGTGTATACCCACTACAACACCACAGTTCACGGACTAAGCACCCCAAAACCAAAGAATCCAACTAATAAAAGTTTTTAACCTATACCAAAAGACTTTTCATCAATGATGATCAACAGCCTAAAAGCGCATTACAAAATGTTCACACTCACCCATCATACACACTCTAACACACCACTGAAGGCAGCTGCCAAGAAATTCCCACAATCCATGCATAAGGAGCAGTTTGAGGTTCAGCGTCTTGCTCAAGGAGATATAGGAAATATGCAACACGACCCAATACTGAGCCTTAGCCGCTGTCGATTAATCGGCTTTCCAAAACATTAATGAACAAACAACAGTGTCGGGAATATATATGCTTAAATCTCGTGTGAATACATGTTAGTTAGGGCTGGGAGATTTGGCCTTGAAAAAAAAAAAAAAAAATCTATGATTTTTTTAAAAGAAAAATTCAAATTTCAGTTGTCAATGTTTTTTTCTCAATGCTCTTAAAAAACCTCAGATATATTATCAAAAGTGCAATTTTATTGCATGTAATTGTCCTCAGATTTAAAACGCATATGAATGATCCCAAAATAAAAAGTAAATGAGGCTCTGTCATTCAACAAGTTCAAGTTTTAACCCAGGTTTAAGCAAAAGTGTGACAACAACTATGGAAAACCACAAGGAATGGTGGAAATCAATATGAAAAATCTCGAAAAACTGACACTCAAATTTGCAAAATAAAATGAGTCTCTAGCAACAAATTCGATATATCGATTAAATTGATTTTTTTGGCCCAGCCATAATGTTAGTATATCTTTACTTGTGTAATTCTGCCTAAAAACCTCAAAATAGTTTCTTCATAGGCTGAACATACCTGAGAATTAAAAAGAAAAAATCTGATTGTGATATACAAATATAATATATTATGAGATATTGAGTCATAACCCCTGGACCGAGGTCTGTATCGTATCACCGAGTTTCTGTCAATTTGCTTCTATAGGTCAAAATGATGATACTTCACTTGTGGGGTTTTGGACTTAGGAGTTCAAAACCAGCAAAAAAAAAACAAACAAACAAACAATATGCATGGAGAGAGAATCTGATCCTACTGATGAGCAGCTGTAATACAACCTGCTAATTACTTTATGCTGTCTATGATAAAATAGTGTCCAAACAACACGAGGCCTCACAGCTTGCTTTTAAGATTGTGTACCCACAGATCAATCAGAGTTCCCGTGCTGAGCCTCGTCTACCTGCAAGAATCACGACAACAAGCGAGTGAGCATCAGAACTGGACGGTGGACAGGGGAAGTGGGCAGTGATGTGAGTGAGGACACAACAGGAAGAAGTTGAGCTGGTGAAGGCAGCGTGCAGCTCTGGATAATGATCTCTTGGAAAACATTGGGTCCAGGCGTGGTTGTGCACTGTGTAATAGTTCTGACGACCGAAGCGTTTTTGGGTATTTTTTTCCCCACCAAAAAATGAGTCTAATCAAAATTTAACAATCTAACAGGAAAATAATCATAACATGACGTACAAGTATAAATGGATATCATAAAAAATTATTTCCTGACCAGCCTCATGCCTCATCGTAGAGGTTTGGATATTTGCTTTGCACTAAATTTAGCTGTTAAGTGTTGAATTCCTCAGTTTTGTTGGAAACTTGAGCTACAACCCAGAGCATATTTTTAGACACCAAGTCTAGTTTTCTTCATTTTAATTGCACAGCTACAGACCGAGTGTACTGGACACTGAGATTTTCTTCAGGTTGTATTTATTTTCAAATTGACAATAACAACCATCACAAAGTGGGGAAAATGGATTAGTGACTGTCAGCTGAATATGCATATCAATGTGATATACTGCAGGTGATTCAAAAAGTGTTTTCTAACAGTATCATATAATTTAACAGCAGTTAAGAACTTTTTTTTTTAAAAAAAGGTCTTGATGCACTGATATCTGTAGGTTTAATTGGTCAGTTGTATATGCTGCTGAGGATAAATGGTTCCATATAGAATTATATTCATCTATAATGGAAGATTTAAGCTATAACATTAGATTTTCTATAACATTAAACAACCCTGTCACTGAATATCTCTAAAGCAGACAGACTGCACTCAATGCAGCTGCAAATCCTGGGACAATACTAACATTCGTGTACATCTGAGATATGCCAGAAATGCCACATATCGCCAAGGGGCAGGGCAAGACAATTCTTGTTGCACTTAAGATAATATGGACAACTTCAATACTTGCACCCGGAGCTAAAGATTTGCACCATCATCACCATGGCCAATCTTTGTGCCAAATTGTACACTATAACCGCAAATGTGCAACCGGAAAATAAACACGACACAACAAGTTTTACGCGCTTTCGTGTGCCATCCTCCAACGCCCTCAATAAAACCATGATGCAGAGCTTTCAGGGTGTGAAGGGACTGCATCGACGCTACACACTGCCCTAGGAGTATTGTACGCGCAGTAGCATACAGAAACCTTGAGAAAACTTTTAACAGTCATATTTGGTCGATGAATACTTTGAATTTTTGTGTTTTACCAACTTGATAAGAGGAATTCACAGCCTTGTATCATGAAAACACAATCCTTGAGACGCTGTCCTCTTACAAAGCCAGAAGGTGTCGTGGTAAAATTGAGGATGTCTGTCTTGAGTGCGTGGAGGCTCGACCTCTTCACCTCCAGTGGCTCCTCCGCGGACAAGAACCATCCTTTGGCTAAACGTCAGCGCCGTTAACCATTTCAAACAGGGGCGCTGAAGCGAGCTCCTGAGATCAGCGTACTAAAAGGCACTCTATTTTTCTTAATCTCGCTCCTCCTTTTCCTTCTATATATAGACGTATCACCAAGGGCTCTGCGGAGCTCCATAGAATATGGAGGACAAGAAGGAAAAGGAGACTCTTGATGAATGTGAAAAGGACACGCAGGCAGAGAAAAAAAAAGGCTTCGTCATTCATTTATTCATTCATTTATTCGTTCATTCATTCATTCATCCAGCTGTAGACTCTCTTAAAACATCACAAGTTTAAAGAAGTCGTCATTGTTCAGGGATTTACAGTCTGACTGTACCCCCCCCTTATGAAAGCAGACAGCCAAGGAGAAGATTAGCGCTTATAAAACAGGGGGGAAAAATGTTTTCTCAGCTACACTGTGTGGCCTGCATTATTGATGGGTTTAGCCTAATCCACAGTGAATACATGTACAGCCACATCATGACACAACCCATGTTTTCAGGGGGGGTGATACGCTCGCCATGAACTGCCGTGACGTGAACCTTTGCATGGATGTCTGTTCTTGTCCATATGCTCCATATGAGAGTCCGAGCCAAAATAGCATTGAAGATTCACACAGCTACTACACAGGCACGGCAGTCCGCTGCAGCTAAAGCCCAGGGCAACGGGACTTCTTTTTTTTTTTCTTCCAGTAGACTACAGATCCACCGGAAGCTCACAGAAAGACAGTGACAGTTACATTTCTGTCCAGAGCGTGAGCATCTGGGGAAAGATAAAAGAGTCGCAGGGATCCTCTTTGAAAGTTAATTTATCTTAAACTCACAGAGTCTGGAGTGAGAAATAAATGCAAGAAAATTTGACTTTCAGTAAGAAAACAATGGCGGTAAAGACAAATGGAATCTAACATTTATCTGTTTGATAACGGTCTGGTCAACATATGGTGGAAGCTTCAAAATCTACGACATAAAATGTATTTCATGGTTTTACAAATGCAGGCTTATTGCTCATTTTTGATAAATATGGCCAACTGGAATTTCTACAATTTGTCTTACCTGCTGCAGAAAGGCTTCTTCCTAACACAAAGCTGCAAGTGCTCTTTTTTCATTGGGAGTCAACTTGCATAGAATTACATGATATGATCAAATTATTTGCTTTAAAAATATTTCAGGGATCTCAATTTGTGAAAAACTAAATTTCAAGATACTCACAGTTATGTCAATAGTATCATGTTCATAATTGTACGTATACTGGAGTTATATATTACTGAGGACTATGAGTCCGTTTCCGTTGCATTCTGGGTGTCGGTTTACACGACAATGGTGCTCGGAGTCACTGAAAAGGCAACTTTTTGAAAATAGCCCCAACTTCACGGTATTGGGGGGGAAATGACCTTTCGAAAACGTTCCGACTCGGTCTCCATGTAAATGGAGGGAAAACTCTTCTGAAAAGAAAGAGGAACCACCACCTTAGTAAATAGTTTTTCTGGAAATACACAAGTCGATGGACAATAACAACAATGGCGGCCTCCAGAGTGACATGACTCCCAGTTCATATTCTCCAGAGACTTGTTAGCATCTGTCCATACGAATGTCAATGTACTATCCGTCAATATTTATAACATATTGTTCTCTGCTTGCACGTGTGTGGTTTCATTACAAACAACACATAGCTCCCACTAGCGGCCCAAACTGAAAACAACATAGTTTTCACAGTTTCTGCTGTTTCCATGGAAACAGACGTCATTCAAAACACTATGTAAACGCTAAACTTTTCTGAAAAACTCAAAAATTGTAATGACTTGAGTCGTCGCGTAACCGTGGCCTGAATGCAATACAAATAATTAAAAGGCTAATGTTAAGTTACTGTTTGTTGCATTTGTACAAAATAATTTATTCATTTCATTTAGTCATTTAAACCTGATTTACTAAGATTATCAAAAGTGACTTCTACTTGAACACCAGTGAGCTTCTGATTTCAACATATGACAAAGCCTGTTCTTTTTATAATCACCTCATAAAGACTATAAAATGCTACATCTACCACTTAAAAAGTTTTTAATGGTTTGCAAGTGCAAACACAAGATTAATACAAATGTCACTGGGCCTAAGTTGGAATGAGGGAAAATAAACTGGAACTATGGCGATTTAACTGCTAAACAAAGAATTCAAATGTCCCGCTTGAGAACTCACCCATCAAAGTAACGACGGGAACATTAAACCACTGTATGCCCCTACCCTTTACTCCAGTAGAACATGACCACAAAGTTGTGACGGAGGCAGGATGCCTGCAGCCGTGAAAGAGTTCCAACCAGATGCACTTCCACCAGCAAAGGTTACCGGACATAAAGAAACATTCTGACCTACCCACAGTCCATCTACTTTTTGTTTTACATGGCACGACTGAATAAACTGTTTCACTAGTGAGGTGGTGCAGTGGTTAGCTGGGATTGAACACAGACAAAACACCTTAGTGTGTAAAGATTATTCTCCCAGATGGATAGTTGGGTGGATCTTCTCCTTCACAGCAGTGGTTGCAATCACTACTAGACTCAATGGTGAAAGCAAAGAACCAAAGCATCAACAAAATTTGGTGTCCTCTACAAAACACACCTAATTTTCACCTCTGCAGGACTGTTTATTTTTGCAAATCGGATGATAAAAATATTTCTATCTTAACTACTTGCCATTGGCATTTCCCACCTACAAATACACCAAATCCTAAACTACATTTCTTTTTGGGGTAATCAACCTTTTCTTTTAGCATTTAACAAAATCTTACATAATTTGCCGTGTACAAGCATGCTTGAAAAGGAAAAAAAGCAGAATTTTAACCTTAGAAACTATCAACAATATCTGGGTTTCTACTGATGGCCAAGTGAACTTGCAGTGTTTTCATGGAAGCCCTCTGTGTGTGTGGCATTGACTGTAATGTCACATTCACGCTCTGATGATAACTGCATGTGCATTAGCCCTTTCTTCTATTTGCAGGAAGAATTCATCAACAGTGAGAGCAAAAAATAAATACAAAAAATACAAATAAACAATAGAACAAGGGTTCAAGAATTATTATTTTTAAAAAAAAAAAG
>OMNM01001281.1:0-14122 GCA_900302745.1 Parablennius parvicornis
TTGGCAGGACTCAAATGGTCAAGCTTTGTCATGTAGGGCATCCAGTCTAGATCTTGTGCTAACAATAATTTGATCCACTATGGTGACCCAGAAAATAGCAGCTAAAAAACACCTTCACACATTAGTGTATCGCTGTTACTTCCATTATTCACTCATCTAGCAGTGGTTGTATGGTCCCTTTAAAGCTCTATACTTACACACAGCCAATCTATTTCTTTGGAGCATCGTAATTTGTACCTGTGATGTGAAGCAAAGTAAGCCAATTTGTTCATTTTTGCCATGATTGCCGTCAGATCCTTTTTCCTGCAGCTGTCCAAAACCTCCCACTTTTCCTAGTGCAAATCTCCCAGTTTGACAGCGTGCACTGCAGATGTATTATTCCCAGTAGAAAGTGGTACCTCTTCCACCTCCCACTTTGTCATAAATGCACAATTATATTATTGTTCATATCCATAAGTCATCGTTTTGTCTTTTTTAAATGCAATTGCTTCTTTTCCCGTTTCTGTCCCACTACTATCCCTGAAATAACCCAAACTACTCTCATAATTTGATTTTTTATCTCTCAAAAACAAAGGCACAGCAAGCACAAGTCAAACTTTTTTTTTTCCACGTTGGCTCACATGTGCACGTGCTATTTAAAGGTTGGTATCCTTTTGTTCCAGAAACTGTCAGGACGAAGTGTACACCCTGGTCTGCAGATGTTTGGCCAATCCATCTCTGGCAATGTGGACATGGATGGCAATGGATACACAGGTACGATCACACTGTATTTTCAATAGCATTGACAATAAAATAGATATTGAATCAATAATCTGATTGTTCACTCTATTAGATGTGTCCTCTTACTCTCAGTCACCAGCAGAGTTTCAGACTCGTGATTGAGGCATCTTGTTTACTGCATTCCGCAGCTGACTATCAGTCTGAGCCAGCATGACAGCAAAATGCCTCTGTGCATTGTTGCAAATATGCAGGTGCAATGGCTCTTTTCTTTTCTCTTTTCTGCATTTCTAAATCTGCCATATGTATATATTTTTTTTGTTTTAGATGTCACCATTGGAGCTTTCATGGCAGATAGTGTGGTTCTACTGAGGTGAGTAACAGGCTTTATCTCTGTGACGCTGCAATGCAGGCAAATCAAGGCGGCATTTGTTTATCTTTGTTCTTGTTTTAATGATCAGTCTCTCTCATGACCATGTGGTTGTAGGACCAGGCCCGTGATTACAGTGGATGTCTCCATCTTCCTGCCTGTGTCCATCAACATCTCGGTGCCGCAGTGCCACGAGGGCCACCAGAACATAAACTGCTTCAACGTCACCGTCTGCATGCGCTTCAGAGGAAGACAGCTGCCCGGCCAAATAGGTGATAAATCCCGACCAATGAAAACCACACTTCTCTATATCCATGACTTAAGATGCCCAGTGAGGTAATGCTGTTGAGGATATACACAGTATTTCTGTATTGATTGAAGATAAACACCTTTTCTCCATTTATCTAGCTCAATTACATTTTCAGATCAATTAAAAAGTTGAGACAACAAAACCAGCTGGTTACTCTTCACTTGTTTTCAAGAGACAATTTTCAATGTCAGATTCTGCTTTTAAATGTTGCTATTTTTAAAATGTAAAAGCTTAATTTGACTTGGAGCATTTCTTTAGGAGTTAGTTAAGATAACATAATTACTATATTTGATCTTATATAGCATGTTAAATAAAATCCAAGGCAAACAGCTGATCTATGCTCTCAATAAATACAGTCCTTAATACTGAATTTTTATTGATTAGGATGTTAAACCAAAATGGTAAAACCAATAGTTATTTGTTTCCTAAGAAACGGCATTGTTGTCACTTAAAATCGAAGTCTATCGGTCACTGTTCTTAAACTGCTTCCCTTTCAAATGACCACAGATGTGGTTTGACCATTTTGTGTTGTGAGAAAGTGAAATTTATGCTTCTTTAAATTTTGGAGATTGATTCAAAGTGGAAAACGTGGAGACATGACCGCACCAACTTACCGCAAGCCTTTGGCTGGCGGCTGACAGTCAGTATGGGGAATGGTTTACCCCCCGACCTTTCACCAACTGACTCCCGGGGTGCGGTGCCCGTTTAGAGCTGAGGTGTAGTCCTGTTCCAGTGTTTGGGTGCGGTCCCCCCCCCCAGGGGAGCAGAAACCCTGTCCTTACATAATGACTGTGTCCTGCTCACAGGAAAAAGGGCTCTCTGTTTAGCTGTCTGGCGAGCACCATGGAAAGTGCAGCACCATATGTTTGGTGACTCCCATAATGAAACCTTCCTTCGCCTCCTCCGGAGTGAGCTCATGGCCTTCTCTCTGTTGGACGGCGAAAACAGTGGGCTTTGGTCTGACTGGGGTGTGTTTAGCACCCCTCCCACTGTTTTACCAGCATCACACCCTCTACAAGAAATTACTACAGAATGAGGCTGATTCATTCAGAGGAATGGGTTTTTTTTTTTTTTTTAAGTCGAAGGACCATATAAGGTTTTCTCGGAAACATTATGTTTGACTTCATGCTTATGATTCCTGGATTCAAAACAGGTTTTGCCCTATACTGTGTGTCTCAGAAACATTAAATCCAGGCGTGGAAAAAGCAGGAATTTTGTTTTTAAGATGTTTTCTTTCACACCTTCACGTGTTTTGCTGCAGCAGATAGAAAATTCAATTAATTTTTGTTAGTGTAACCATGTTGGTTCACCTTCCACTGTAGAAATAGCAGCACAAACACTTATTGTTCTGTGTAAGTTTGTCAGTAGACATCTCAGCATGAAAATACCATGTTAATGCTGAAGTGTTTTTTTTTGTTGCTTTTTTCCCCCCCTAGAGCTGCTTTATAACTTAACAGCTGATGTGGATAAGCGACAGAAGAGCCAACCTTCCCGAGTTTACTTCAGTCATAGTGGATCTCAGATCAGTCAGATGAACCAGCAGTTCAGCCTGGACATCAACAGAGAGGAGTGCCAGCGCTACACTGCCTACGTTAAGGTACATTCTGAGCCTTCACACTGCTCCATGTGTTTGTATTAGGTCACTCATGTGCTCTTGCTGTCCTCGGCCGATCCCTCTGTTACTTTCCCATGACACTGAGCGCTTTCACTCCGCTGTGTTGACTTGTGATATGATTTATTTGCTCAAGTGGCTTGTTTTTCCTCTGTATTTATTTGTAAAGTTTCTTGTTGTACCATGAAAGTAAAAATATTTGAACAGATCAAAACAAGAGGATTATTACTTTGATGAAAGTCTGGGCTACTGCCTGTCTCATAGTGGCAAGAGAAATGGGTGCTGTAGCCAAAGGTCTCAGAGCAACAGGCATCTGCTCGGAAGCTATTTGTGTCACCCTGCTGGGTTTAGGTTAAAGGTAACAGTCTGGCCCTTGATGGCTCCTGAAGCCATGCTGCTCAAGTGTGCGTCTGCAGAAAATGACAGAAACAGGAAACAGAGTCTCCTTTGTCATCGCATAGTCCCTCTATTGTGTCTCTGTGATTTAGTCCTGTAGCCACAGAGAGGGTCCTCGTCCTGAGGGCACCATCCATGTTTCACCTCTGCTAATATGGAGGCCCACCACAGGCCTGTAAATTTCACTGGCATTCTTAACAGCGCTCTCCAGGCGCTTTCACTGTGGGAGGCAGAGCTGCCAGCTGAAGGGGGCTGTCATTACCACGCCTGCCTCTACTCATTCAACTATTCAGACTGTAATGAGAGCGCCGCACACAGATCAGTTGTGGCAGTAATCGTCTTATTCAACACGACTCGCACATCAAGCTCATCAGCGTCCATTCGCTGAGCACATGTTTATGCAAGCTCTTTAATAAACCAGGACAGTTTTACACGCCGGAGAATCACTTCATTTCAAACTTAATGTTCACTTCTGTCCATTGAAGTTTTAACACTTGTAACACTTGCAGGAGGGTAAGTCACATAAAGTGGTGTTTCTGCTCTGAGAAAGTCTTAACATTTCAACACCCAAACCAAACATCAGGTTTGTGGGTGGGCTCTGAGCTGCCACATATCTATGGCATCTTTCTGGCTGGGAGATAAACACACTTACACTTTAAGTATCATCCATCAGGCCAGATGTTACTTCAGGGACACTCCATATTTTGCACTTCGCTGAGTTACTTCAGGCATTGAAGCCACTGGATGAAATAACACTTTAATGCTGCTAATATAGATTAAAAAAAACTAATGAATGCAGTCTTAGTGATCTTCAGAGCAGCATTAAGTAGAGTAAAGCTACCTGTATTCCTTATTGATGTCTGCAGGCTCATTTCAACAAAGTGTTATTGATCCATGTTTAAAGAATGGAATTGATCTGCTCATCACACTCAACAAGAAGCCAAATAAAAACTTTCTGATAATTGGTCATGGTAGTTATTACTTGCTTGGCACATAGTGAGGTGCAGATGTTGGGGGTCTTTTGGGGAAACTTGAGGTTGTTTGGATTGGCTTGACTTAGGTGTGAAATGCAACATGATTTGCACTGGAGCTGTTGGTCTCCCTATTTGTTATGGATGGCTGCAGATTCCACCTGCTCAGCAGCAAAAGCAAGTATGAGAGTTCCAGAGTTACTAAAATCTACAAAGAACTATCCAGGACTGTGTGTGCCAAGGTGTGGTGCTCAAATTACAACCTTACCAGACTGTTTATGGGCTGAATGACCTTAAATATGTCTGAAAAAGTACAGGGGCCAAAGATTAGGACCTAGCATGATAAGTGTCTGCCCCATGAGTTTGTTGTCACACAGCATGTGTTTGTCCTAAACGCAGAGGACGAGCTGCAGAATCACAATAATCAGAGGCAAACTGGCTCCGCTCTGAGTGAGGGTCTCGTCTGCTTGACCATTTGCATCATTTATCTTCCTCGTGTGTCTGCCCACATGAGCTATTCCTCCTTTTCCCCTGAAAGAGGTATGCTAATAGAAACCAGCTGGTTGTCCAACTGCACCCTTCTGGGAGGGGGGGGTGGGTGTCTACCCCACCCTTCACTCAGCTGAAACATGCGGGGAAAGCTCAGGAGTGAGACTGGCACTACAGCAAGGTGCTGGCCTGCTGTTGAATCAACTGGAGCTGTGTGCTGGCGCTGCTGATGGAAAACCTTCACGTCAGGGTTGATTGCTTGAGCCCTGATGCATGAAGGCCGGTGGAAGCAGGCCATGAGCTATTCTGAACCACTCTCACGTTTGTAAATCTTCTGACCTTCTGTTGACCCCTATTTGTTGTCTTTGTACATTAAACTTAAAGCTAGCTCTACATCTTTGGATTCCACTGGTAGAGTTGTTACATGAAGCAAGGCACCCCCAATTTACAATGTTTGAACTCATGTAAGATTTTGCATTGGCTGCTCAGTAAATCAGAGAAACGCTGAGAATATGAGGGCAAGTTATTCAAAGAGCAAAGAAGCAAACAGTACGATGTTGAATTTTCCCGGAGTAATTCCTTGTAAAATTCTGCAAGTCTTTCATGTTGATAATTTTTAACTTGTTTTTGTTGGCATCAACGGACAGCATACCGTTGCACCAGATGGTCTTTGTTTAGTTATTTTTAGCAAAATAAACTCCACAGCGACTTTCACTGCAGTTGTACCTCACATTGAGGGAGTTAGGGGAGGTCATGATGACTGATGAATGATTAGAAGTTCAGATGGGCGGCAGCACCGTGCATGAGCTGGAAATGACTCATTTAACAAGACGACCAAGAATTCTTGAGTTTGATGTGTTTTATTAAGTACGTTTGTTCACTTGGCATGTTCTATGCATGGGCCATATTTCCTTAGCTGACTAAGCCAGACAGAGTTCGTGTAGTAAAATACTTTTGAGTATTATTCACATGCACACAGACGCCTCATCGATTAATCCCCTCTCAGAAACAATCCAAATATTTGCGTGAGAGGTAACTGGCTTCTGGGTTCGTATTCCTGTCTGCATGTCCTGTCTTGGGTGGGTATGATGAGAAACAGATATTGTAGTTGGAATAGTGGAAGCGTTGCTTATCTTGAGACAAAGTTTATAGTGAAACTAGTGTCTATGTGTACCAAGGAGCGCAGCAGTGATGCTCTTCGCTACATGTTAATCTGCTCACAGTTCAATGCACTACATTGATAAACAATGTCAAAGGCTTTATCATGTTTAGTTGCCTAATTTCATAAAAAGGGGATGTGACAGTTTTATTGATGACTTTATGTGGGATTGTTGTTTTTTTTCATTGTTGTTGGAATGACATTTGGAGAATCAACACATCGTTGGTGAAAAGTCAAAATGTTGTTTTGTGATAAATCTGCAAGTTAGAAAAGATGAACTCTATCTAGAAGTCATGGCACAATGTCGTCCACAACCTCTGTCATTTCCCAGGAAAACAATAATTCTAATTGCTGTAAAAGAATATGTCAAACCACAGATCCAGCAAGAGTTGACTCCAGAGACTTTGAAGTGTTAAAATATAACCTTATTTCTGGATTTTAGATGTCATTTCTGCCTCAACAATCACTTAAAAAGTTATTACAACATTTTGCCTTGAGCCAGAAATACAAACCTGGTGATGAAAGTTAGACAATTGCTAAAGTCATTAGGATCTATCATCTGTAAAGTTTTGTACATACAAAATATTACAACCTCCATTGCATGGTGTGTTTCGTGAGACACTATAGAGCATTAACATGTGATATTGCCATTAGTATAGCAGCAAGCCAAGTCCAAATGGGAAACTATTTACATTTGGTTCTATGTTGTTTATCTATACCTCTATGTTTTATGTCAAGTAGAGCATTATTTTAGCTATCAAGTTCAACAGGTGCAATGTTCAACATCTATTGTGATATAAATTTTACTTTAAAATGTAAACCATTTATTCGTCATTGAGTACTTAACAGTAAGCACTGTTTGGGTGAAGCGTGATTCTGCTCTCTAAGGTTTGATTCATTGTCTGTTTTAGATCATATATTTTTCAGGTATTCCCGCTGTAGACATCCTACACTCATTAGGTGTTTACATCTTTGGCAGTTTATCCATCATTGTACATGTTTTTACTCCAGCAGGTCCCATTACAGCGGCGCACACGTGAGCCTTGAAATCATGCCAAAAGCCAGTTCCATTTGTGGTCATGAGGGGGTTAGTGTAGCACTGGAGATGCGTCACAGTCTCCGAGGAGGAGCTAAAATAGGCAGCTGAAGTTGAAGCTGCAGCAGTTGTCTGTTTTAATTTAGCTTGTAAAGTATCCTAACTCCCCCCTCTCCCCTGGCCTATATTACTCCGTGCCCCATATATCCCGCGTCCTCCCACATTTGTCTACCACCGCTGGAGTATTTGAAAGTCCATCAAACTTGTTCCGAAGACTGCTGCTATTGTTGGAGCATTGAGATGATGACCACCTTTCTGTCAACGCTAAGTGCACTCAGGCCCCTTCCGGCCTCATAAGAATACAAGTCCTTATTGTGTGGACATGTTTTCAACAACACAGTCAGTGCTCGAAGCTTTCAGGCTGTGTGGATGATGGTCTTTGAAAATGCAGATGGAACCGGGTTATGTGCATCATTAGCTCTGCAAATTCAATTCAAAAGAGATAATGTTTTAACCTGTCCATTTAGATGCTTGTTAGAATCATATTGTTGCCCATTTGGATCCCATTTGGCTAAATTTGGATTACAGAGGCATCATTTGAATGCCAATATGTTATTAGGAAAGACAAAAACAAACAATAGATGCAGCATTACCACCATTGTGGTTTTTCCCGTCAGATTATTGGCTGTGACATAATTAATATTCCAATAACCTTTCTTGTATTCGCTAATATCAAATATCATGCTGTCTGTTTTATTAAATATACTATAATACAAAATACTGGGCTGGGATGCTGGATTTCAGAAGTTGAGTTAAAATTTAAAAATATTATGCTCGTATTATAATACTATCTGCTACCCTGCACAGGATAACGTAGTATATGAGATGGATAGATGGAAGTTGGAGCTTTACAGGCTTCCATTTCTCACATAAAGTAATTTTTTTTGTTCGAACAATATAAACAAAACTGTTCAGCATTTCTTTGAAAACTTTACTTTCAGTCCAATAAGAATGTTCAGGTCTGATCGAGTTTGGAAGTGTGTGCTGCAGCACCGTATTTACCATTTATCGCTACTCTATCTGTGTTCCAAATAACAGACGAGACTTTGGTTCTCACGCTGCTGCAACCAGGATGCACACAGTTGACCCGGCTGGCACCTTGACTCATTAGGGACCACATTAGGAATCCATCAAAAATGCGTTTTTTTTTTCTTTTTTTAATGATATATATAGCGCTAATTACAACACAATATGCATTATTAAGGTTGAGAAAAAGACCTACAAAACTGACATAAGTGCATTTACCAAATGAGCCACCATAATTGCCTGTAAGATAGGAAAACTCTCTTCTTAATAGTAAAACTTCCATCAGCTCCTGGTTCGGAGGCATCAGCCATCTGCTGCGGCCAGTTGTAGTTAAAAGACTTTAAATTGATTCGCTGGTTTGACCATGAATCACAGATCAGAAGCTTTGAGCTACAAAGCTAGAGATAACAGTGAAGAAACCACACACATCAGAAGAGAAACAAACTATATATTAAGGACCAACAACATGTCGCAGTGGAAAATAAAGCCAAGAGACTGAAAACTATGAAAGAAGTTTGCTGCATAAAATAAGTTCCTGTTCCATCAGGGTCACTTGAGCCTTTGCTCCCAGATCAAGCAGGTGCTGTACCTGTCTTTTGAGAGAAAACAATTAAATGCCATAAAGATTCATTGCTGACTCTGCCAGCCAATAGGACTTGACTCTGAATCACAGAAGATGAACAACTAAATGAAGTCCCTGACACTAGCAATATGCTATACTTTCTTATTACTGATAGATTGTCTGATTGCATATGAAATCTCTGCAACAGTGAAATCTGTTCTCTTTCTTTCTCAAAGTAAGTTGCAACAGATATGAAAAAAAAAAGGTAATCTCCGCTGACTGCACCAATTCAGTCTGCTGTCCGCAGACAAACAGGAAACCCAGGAGCACAAATCCAAGCAGGAGTTCCTGTCGTTGCATCCTTAAGTCTCCAGTAAGACAAAGTGCCAGAAACTCTGTGCTGTCTGGCACGCGCAGACCCAGAGCTGCCGTCACACTACCGGCTTTGTTTGCCTCTTTAAAGTTCAACAGAATTGTGCAATTCCCTCGATGCCGCTCTCCACATTTCATTTACCTCTGGCCAAGAGAGCTGATACAATGAAAGTATATAGCGGGAAGGTAATCAAATCCATCTGTCTTGCATTACTCAAGGCAGCAAGTCAAGCGCTTACTATTTACAGAGAATATATTAAAAAAGTTAAATCTATATGGATGTATAATAAATCAGGTGGAAAATGTCATAGACATTTTCATATGAAAAGAATCCAGTTGAATGCTTGAGCTGAAAGTATTATTGTTAATCGCGTTTACTGGACACTGAAGAAGAGCTGTTGAGGTTAATTTTAGCTCAGGGTAACATTTTCATCAGGATTTCCCTACATGGCCCTGCCAGCATGAACATTGGACAGTTCTTCTCCAGGGTGGTTCTGCTGGTGCACAGCCAGCAGACTTTAGTTGCAGTGCAACAAATCACTTTCCTCGTGAAATTTCCCCCATGTATGTGCAAGCAAGATATAAGGGAGGCTTTATTTTTAGCATGGCTGCTCATTACGCCGACTCTGTTCTGTTGCTATAGTAAATCCATTGTCGTCATTCACGTCAACAGCGACCAAAGGTTTTGCAGATTTGATGACTTGTTGTTTTTGGCGGCCGAGCATGCCGGGCAAAACGTCTCTCTCAGTCTCTTGGCCGCACTGCTGCCACGATGCCACCGCAAGGCAACATAATGGGTGGCCAAGTCTGACCACAATGAAAGAGTTACTCCTGTTGTGTTTCCCACTTCCACTGCAGAGGAAACAGTTGCAGTGCTCAGTGTTCGTGTTTGCTGGAGCTAAAACACTGTCTGCAACGGCGTGACAACCTGTGGACTGTTGTTTTCATTTCCCACTACTCAAACTATTTGCTAATATGTTTATGTTTGGTGGCTTCAACTTTGAATTGTCCTTCTTGTGTAAACATGAACAATCTGCATCAGGAAATGAAACTAATTTATACACAACTCATTTGTTTATATCTGGCAGCAGCTGTCATCGACCCTCATCAGGTGGATTTGACATATTTGTGTGTGCGTGCGGCAGTTTTATCAGGACTTTGTCTAAAAACAATAGTCCCAACAATAACAGTGAAGTCGAAGCACCCCACATTCGAGCGTGGTGACGAATTAAGCTCCAGGAAGCATCTGGAGACCTCCTATATCACCAGGATGGAATAGACCCAAACACCCGCAAACACTTGCGCACATTTTCAAAACGGAACATTCTGATCCGCTCCTCCCCACTGTTATCTCGTCCATCATGGGAATGTTTTCTCCTGGGATTGAAATAGAGATTTTCATTAAATTTCTGTGTCGCTGGGTAGTATAACATTTTAAGTGTCTTAAATGACAGAAAAATCATCCATTAGAGACTCTATAGAGGAATTCTTTCAAGAATAAAAGCATTTGTATGCAATTAATTGCATAAAAATGCAGATTGCAGGCTTCCTGTTTATGTAAAAAGGAGATATATCAGGCTGTTGAAGGAAGTTAATCTCTCAAAGGCAGGAAGTCTTCACATGCTTTTTGTTCTTTCTAAACAACAACAAATTCACAAATAGAATAATGATGCTTTGAGTTGAATGGGTTTATGAGAAAGAGCCCAATAAATAATTGTGCTGTCTGAAACTATTCCCTGTTTAATAAGAATTTCAGTGTTAACGCGATCACAGTGGTTGTCAGAGTGTTGGAGGATGAGACTTCCTCATAGAGACTGAACCAATCCATCCTCAACTCTTACGCTGTCCATGCTTTGTCTCGTGCCAAGTAGTAATTTGTGGTTGAATGCCAAATGCTTTTCATTTAACAATTTTTATATATAGTCTGACTGTTATACTTTTGGCTTTGCACTGATCCTATCTTTTGATTTGAATAATTACTGTATCTATTATGCCTACATTCTGTTCTAAAAATGTTTTCTTACCCTCTATCTTTTTCATTCATTTCTTTCATCATCAAGATTACCCGAAAATATTTTCTGTTGCTGTAACTGCGACAGTGACTTCCTGGTGTTCCCCACATAAGCCTCCCCCCATTGAACTTTGTGGGCGTTGGGGAGGTTATTGCCATTACAGACACCAAAAGGTGCCACATTTTGATAAATCAATAGATTTGACCGTCCAAGAGTTATGGTTTATTTTCCTAATTTGGTGGTGAGTCTATTAAACCTGGAATAACCATGAAATGGAAGCGTGTGAACAAAGCAATTATGTCAAATTGAGTAATATTCTTTCTATTATTGCACAAAATACAATGCAGACATATAAGGTGTTGAAATCTAGCTTGTTTCAGTCTGATTTGCAGCCTTAAAAGACCCAAACCGGCTTCCTTAAAAGGATCCCCTCTGAATTCTTCTGTCCTTTTTCAACAGCGACTTTGTTTTGCTTCTTTGGCTGTGTCCTCGTGGTGACTCCACATACGTCTGTCAGGTTACAACGAAGATCAGTCGGGGTTAAAGGTAGATAGACATAATGATGAGGGGACCTCTGGGTGGAGAATTTGGGGAATGAAGAGGTCACAATGCGCCTGCTCTTCTCCTCTTCTCCTCTTCTCACTGATTCACTTTCCAGCTTCCAGGTCATTTAAAGAGCAAAAGGTTATGTTTTCAGCGGAGAAGTAGCAGCTATACTGAGAATAGAACAGAAACAATGTGTTGGAAATATCACAATATGAGAGCTGAGAGAAGAGGAACTGAGATATGAAGAAGCACATCTGTGTATTTATAGGTGGCAAGATGGATTTCAGGTCCAGATATTACACTAATGCAGCTAAAGTTAGCATTGGCATTATGTCAAGTTGTTGTTGATAGACTGTAGTAAAAATAACACGCTGATGAATTTGGTATGTTTGAGCAGTAAACCAATTCCATCTGCCAATTTCCACTGGGGAAGTGAGGCACCTTTCTCTCCTCCATTATAAATCCCAGCTGTGGCTTTAACTGTCTACGGGTCAAATGTTGAATGCCTTCTTCATGATGCATATGAGCCTATAAAGGTTTCCTGTAATTTGTGTTTACGTGAACATTGTTTTAAAAAGCAATAAATTCAATTAACATGGATCCTTAAAGAGAAGATGTGTATCTCTTTATCTGCACTTGGGGGATCTTTATCTCTGAGTCATTTTAAACAGTCGGAAGTAAATAGGTGTTTGTGTGCTCAAGAGGAGAGTGAGTTTGCGAGACATTCTGAGAAGCCATGCAAATGTGTGACATGCAAATGTATGTTTTTCCCTCTTTCCAAGACACATGAGATGTATTTACTAGTGTTGTCGGTCTCGTGCGTGACAGTACAGATGGTATATGTTTCCTGTCGTGCAAGTGGTGTTACCTTTCTGTTGAAGCCAAAAGGAAATGCGTGTTTGCTCTTGGGAGACGTTAGAACACACCATCATATCTAGTAGCACTCACTCTCGCTAAAGGATGGGATTTGGTCGATTTACGTTTTCAGAGAAATGGCAGGATCGTTTAGTACTCAGGATCTAGTGTCCCATCTTTGAAAATGTGCAGAAAGCCAGCTGATCAGAGTTTTATTTTCATTCTGTCTAACCTTGAGTGTTGAAGGTTGAGAAAGAATTCATATTAAAGAACTTGAAATGACTCAAAAGGAATGCACGAGACAGTGATAACGTGGATTGAGCGTCAGATGAGAACAAGTGACAAAGGAAATGATTGAAATTGAATTATTTTTCTTAACTTTTATCATGCCATTTATCTGATATGAAAATACACTTGCATACTCATATGTCCACTTTTTCAATGCTACATGATATACTGTGAATAATGTGCAATTGGCAGCCAGGAGTCTCTATTTTCCCTGTGATATACCAGAAATCTTTCCAGGTTCTATCCTTCACACATCAGCTGGGATTGGCTGGACTCCGTTTTGAATAAAGCTGTATAAAAGATGGATGGATGTATAATTTACTCATGTTAACAATAACACAGTGGTGTGGGGGTTGGCATTCTTAATCCACAGCAAAATGATCAATTGATGATTTCTAACTTTAACTCTAAGTACTTTAACTTTTTAACTTTAAGTACAGAGTTCTCCTTATGTGTGAGTGGGCTTTCACCATGTACTCTGGTTTTCTCCTACAGACCCAAGATATGTGTATTAGAGGAATTGGTGGCTCTCCATTAACCAGTGGGATGAATGTGGGTGTCTTTGTTTTCCTTGTGAAGGACCAGGTCAGGCTGTGCTCTGACTTCTGCCCATAGTCAACTGCAATCAACTCCCCATGACCATATGTTGTAAAAAACAGTACATCAGAGGAATTGATGAGCTATAACTGAACATCCTCTGCGGTTTCATGTTTCAAGCTAAATGAACTTGATATGAAAAATCATAGCTGACAATGGACAAAAAAGCAGTTTTCACTCTGGTCATGTGTTTGGACTGTGGGAGAAAAACAGAGTACCAGAGAAAATCCACTCAAGCACTCGAAACTGAAAAACTCCACACAGAAAGGCTCTGAACAGAGTCAAACACCATGAGGTGAGCGCAATAACAGTTCCACAAACGTGTGGCTCTTGTTTTGAAGTTCTCAGTCCGCATTTGCTTAGTGTTCTTCACACAGTGTACAATGAACTCTGAGCCCTGTTGTTTGAAACCCGGTGCCAGTTTGATTTGTTTTCTGGCTGCGGTATGTGTTGGTGCTCTACAGGTTGTGTGTGATTTATCAGGTTGGACACACATCTGAGATTCACTGAGACTCTGAGAGTCATCGACAACCAGAATCAGACGGACTGAAACATTTTCCAGTGGTTGGAATGAATATGTCTCATGTTGAATGGGAACTTTTTTCAGAGGGGTCTTGCATACATGTGCTATGACTGGCTGTTTGTGTCAGATTACTCAGAATCATTGGGTTTTGGACAGACTGAGGTTATTGCAAGTCGAGACCTTTGTTGCTTAATTTTTTTTTTTTTTTTTTAACTGAACAA
>OMNM01001281.1:14142-29606 GCA_900302745.1 Parablennius parvicornis
TTTTTAACTGAACAAGCCACAAAGAATGGTTATTTCCACTGCTTAGGTAAAACTTCTCACTTGAAGCTGCTATGGTCACAGTTTAGCCCGGCAACCAGCATATTTTCTGATGTGGTTAATTTTTGCTGCCCACATAGTGATGTTTTTGGCCGTAGTTCTTCTTTCATTTTAAAAATCTCTAAAGACCTGAAGCACTAAGTAGACAGAGCGTAGAGGATCCAGGATCCAGATATTAATTTTAACAAAAGCAGAGACAGAATACATAACATTTATCTACAGAATGATGCAAAGTATGGCTGACAAGTGTTGGAAGAAAATAATATGCAATTATTTATGAAACTGTCTCATTTGTCACATAAATGGTGAAAAAAATGAGGGTTGAGTTTTGTTCTTTTACTATTTTTACTCTATATAGTGTAGAGGTGTGTATTTGCTCATCGTAATGATGAATACTGTTGGGAATTAGCCCTCTATTCAGCAGGGTTTTGTTTTTTTTCAATATTTTACAACTCATTGTTTAGAATCATACCGCCTGTGACGTCATGGTGTATTTTAGTTCATCCTCAGTGTTCAAATTGGGGTCGTTTGTAGTCTGTAAATAGAAAGCTGTTTACAGTAAAACGACTAACATGAACATCTCAGTGCACATACTCTTAGAGCCATGTGCAGGTACAGGAGTGAGTAATCAGTAATCAGTTTTGACACAGATCAAAATTAGTAATTTGTTAATGCTATATGTTCTATTTTTCAACTTTAAAAGTAGTAAAGTTGCAGGGTTTGGTTGACACTTTGCTCTGAAGCTTCCAAAATAATACTTAAGAATAACAGTTTTAGATAACAACACACTCCTGCATTGTTTAGAAAAATGTGAACTGCAAAAAAGCACTTAGTTTGGAGTTTTTAACCAATGAAGACGTAAAAGCCGGAACGATGAAAGTGCAGTTAAAGCAGAAAAACGGTAAGAGGAAAACCACATAAAATGCATAACAATAAAAAAACAAAAAAAATGACAAGACGTTTTTAGAAGCAGCTGCACTCATTCACAATAAGAATTCCTTGGCTGCGTCCTTGAAGGAAGTTATTTACATTTTTGTTTTAAAAAAAAATATCCTGCCACTGACAACCGAGGAACTTCTCCCTCAGCAGGATGTAGACTGATTGCTAGTTAAGATTGATACGAAGAAAATGCATTTAACTGAAGTAGTTCTGTCATGAATCTCTATAAGTCATGATTTACAAAGTAACCTTTTTTTGGGTTTAACAGCAAAGGTCGCCTGTCTTTTTTTGTCTTTTATCTCTCTGCTATGACACGTCACCAGGAAGATTTAGGAGCCTGAGTTTCATCTTTGCAAAAAGAATTAAGCTACTCTTACTTGACTTTGCCAAGAACGTTTCAAGCTAAAACAATTGGACAATTCTCTTTCCTACTCCTACAGTGCTTAGGGTGTCATTCAACGCTTTTCCCAACATCTGCTAACCTATTCTGAACCGAGCGGTGGCTGTAGTTTGACCCATAGTCACTAAAGTTTTCAGTAAGCGTCCAACTTTCACACATTTCTTTCAGGACAAGTCGAGATAAGCTGCTAAAGTGCATGTGTGCCATATGTTGCACAAATTATGGTCAATACTTTACATTTCAATTCCTCCTTCAATGTTTCAGTATACACACATACCAAACAAACATTGACAACCTGAATCCATTCATCACTTAACTAAAAAGCTTTTTTCCATTTAAACTAAGCTTCCCCGGCATTAGGCCCTTAAAAAAAAAAAGAAAAGAAAAAGGCCTCAACCTACAAGCCATCCAAACACCCATTGTCCTTATAAGGAGTGCTGTGTGCACGTTTCCCTCACAAGTTAATAAAGACTTCCCATGACCAGGCTTAAGCTGTATGTTTTTGAGGGAATGGTTTGGCTGAGAGAGAAACTCTTGTGTATTGCAGCCAAGCATGAGGCATTTAAACTGAGTATCTGAGACGTGTGCAGGCTGACGTCATCCTCTCTGCGCCCACCGCGGTGGAGCTACTCTGTGAAGGAAGTGTGTTCTTGATCAGACGTGTAAATCAGAGCTTGATACATCAGACAGCAACTGCAGTGCAACTAACTCATTCAGAGATGAAATCTAAAAAGGCCTGTTCAGCTTTGTTGTTTTAACTCATACAGTAGCAACATTATGCTCTTAAAATCAAGCAGAAAATACTTTATGTGCTCACGTTCTGCGTGTGTGAAAATAAGTCATACACGCAGTTGAAATTGAAGCCAAGGAGAATTAATGGTCGGTAAGGTGGTAGTTATGCTCTGTTGTACCAAATAAATGGGTCCTGAGTGTGAACATAAAACTTGAGATAGTACATTGGCAGATATCTTCTTCCAAAGCAGGAGAATGCTGAACTTTAGCAGTTTAAATTGACTTCTTTTCTAAACAGTGGCAAACTGACTGTCCCTCCTTTGTGATTTAAATGTATGAACAACCAGGGAGGCAGTACCTGCATCAAGTGTGTCGTAAAAGAGGCGAAATGTTGTAATGTGCAGATTTTTCAGCCTATGGTTGAAAATTTACAATGATGGCTTCTGGAAAACAGCTGTTTCTCCCTCAGCTTTTGGCACGTTTGTTGTGTTGACTGGAACCCTTAGTAAGTAATGTTGTGAAGGGGATGACTGAAGGTTTCAGACCATTTCTGATTAACCATGTGGAATATGTCTGCAGTGCAATCCATAGAGTTCTTACTCTAGTGTAAAATAAATAAATAAAAGATCAACTTTATTCTCAACAGCTTGAGAACGAGAGCTTCAACAATCATTGAGAGGATCTCTGATGTTTTGCTGTCTGTGTATTCCTCAACACTGTCATATAACAAAGTAATTATGGACTAAGACTTGTGTTATTTTCTTATTTTCTTGAATTGAATTTATGCTGAATCACTTGAGTGCATGATGCTTTCCTGCTGCTCCAATTTTTATCTCTTTCACTGCAGTCTCAGCTGATGTTTGGCAGTTTTTCATAGTAGCATTTTCTGACATGAACAGTAATTTTTCATGTTTATGGTGTGACAGTTGTTTCACTGTGGGAGTGTTGAAGCTGAGCTCTGGCAGAAAGTTTGAATTTACCCAGATTAGAAACTATTTTTTGATTGTTCACATTTGATTTTAAGCACATGTTGCCACTAAAGCGTCAATTCAGGTGTGTATTTACTTGGAACTTTAATTTCTGGCTTTAAAATATCAGAAATGCCATCCATTCCAGCGTATCTGATGTGAGGCCGCGGACACACCCTGCAGCTCCTGTGTGGAGGATTAACACAGTGTTGGCCTGTTGTGAAGAGAACGGCCTGTCACAAGTTTTTCTCCTCTGACGTTCACCAGCATGTAAGAAACAGTTGTTGGGTTTATTTCCACAAAACTGAAGGTAGCAGACAGTTAACATTGTCTCTCTCTGGAAACCCTCGGTTTCCATAAACATAGGAATCAAATGCAGGGTCAGGTGGGAGCAAATGGTCTGAGCAGGGGTGCAGATTTGGGTGGTGGTAATTGGCAGCACAGATCTGGGGATAATAAAAGCATAATGGCAAGTGTTACCAAGCACACTCCGGCACTTCTAGTGTGAGTATGCAGCGAGTTCTGGGAGAGTGCCGGTTAATTTGCAGTCTTTAGCTGCATTTCAAGAGGAAAGTGATTTTGCATGTGCTCAAAAGTAAATGCTCTCTTTGAAAAGAAGTAGAAACCCCATTCACTGTACACTAATACAAACTGTTCTCATTTCGTTATGCATTAAAGTCAAGTTTAAGCATAAGATGTTGACCGCAAAAACACTCCATTTGATTTCAGACCAGTACATCCTCTAGTGTCCCCTGTGTCTTGTGAAAATGTGAGATAAGCAGTGGGAGTTTGGGACTGGGGACCCGAGCAGATTTCTCCCTGGGGGTCAGTTCACTCCGAGGCCAGCGGACAAGAGCTATTTCAAGCATTCTGCTGTAACTGCCGCTGCAGCTGAAGGCTCCGGCGTTTCTCAAAATGTGCCACCATTCGGTGCGAGTTGACCCATTGTAACATTTATCCTCTGGGCTGATCTATAAAGTGTTATAGAGGAATCATCAGCATGTTGGAGCTGTCCTTCTATATTTACATTTTGTTTGAATAAAATATATATATATATAAATACAATGAATGGATGATTTTCTGTGATGAGTAGCAGAGAGGAGGATACAAGATAACAAGGATATTGCAGGAAGATAACCTGCTGTGGGAACCGCCAATCAGAATGTATCAAAACAAGAAGAAGAATCATTTTAACGGACAACAGAATATATTGCACCTTTTTTTTTTTTTTTAAATCAGCCAGTCACGGTTTTTTTTCTACATTATTAGGAAAGTTGTGTTTTTATCTGCATGCAGCACAATTCCATTATAGAGCCCAACATCAACATTTTTTGTCTATTCATGCCGTCCACTAATATTTGCTCCTTCCTACTCCAACTCTCCCTGCTGATGAGTTGGGACATTTTATTACTGGTGATCCTGAAAATGCCAAACGCCCCGACAGGCTCTTTGCCTGCCAGAGGATGGATGGATGGGTGGACTCTGGAAAGTACCTGTGATAAATCACAAAAAGAGGAAAACAGCTAAAAAACTAAGGGCCTTAATGTCCAGCGGGTGACATTAGGAAGCCCTTTGTACTGACCATGTGGGCTTGGCTCGTCATTAGTGGATATCAGCTGCGCACAGGAACACAGGTTACAGCGGGAGCTCATGTTATGTTTTCTTTGCGGTCTTTAGCTGGACAGAGCCAGACCCACCAAGTTGCCTTCAAGGAGCGAAGCGAGGTTCTAATAGACAGAAGTGATGAAAAGTCAACAGTAGTATCTGGCTTTCCCATGTATGACTCTCTAGCGGTGTCAACTAATGACGATGCAGCATTTGATCACATTTAGCTCTCTGCTTTTATTCTGCCTGCATTGTTTCCAAACCTGATGCCAAATCAAACACATCTTTCATGGTTTTAGATGGAGCGGCAGATAGGCCAAGATATGTCTCAGAGGGAATGCCAGCAAGTTTTCAAAAATAAATCTACTTGGTTGAGAGTTTGCTGTGGCGACCTCCAGTGTATTACTTAAAACACACGAATTGACCGAAATAAAGGTCGTCATTGAGACAAATGTATCACTTTGCTTTCAAAGGGATTCATGTTATTTTATCAGTGTCCTTGCATTTGAAGTATTGACACAGTGATGATATTGAATCCAGAATATGTGATCTGATTGACATCATCAAGGTTTTTTTCAATTTTCGTCTTTGTGTTTGCGGTTGGTCCAACACCACACTAAAGAATCGTTGTTTTTGTTTTTCTCAACAGAAAGATGTGAGGGACGTTTTCACGGCCATCACCTTTGAGGTGGCTTACAGCCTCGGTAAGCACATAGTGAAAGGACACCAGGACCAAGATCTACCAGCTCTCAGTCCAGTGCTGCGATGGAGGAAAGGAAACAAAATTTCCGTGAAAAATGAGGTGAAAAATCAAGAGTATTTCATTTTAATGACGTGATATCCCTTCAAGTCTTGGTTTTAAATTGTGGCTCGCCTTGGTGATTACAATGTCTGAAAAGTTCGGTCTTTATAGATACACTAACATTGCAACCAATAGAATAAGTAACCCTCTGTTTGTATATAATCAGTTATTCATTCATTTTAATTTATGTTCCTGTTGAAAGTTTAACCTCATGAAGCTCTGATATACATAGGAGGCAAGAGTTTAGGAACATTATTAAATCAAAGGATTTCCCACTCTTGCATTATTTTTTTCAGTTTTTTTTCAAATGCAAAGTCTTTTTTTATATAATTCTCCCTTCATTTCATTGATATTAATGACATAAATCGTAATGTTTGTACAATTATAGCTCAAATGGAAGTGAATTGCAACTTTTTGGAGAAAAAAGGAGTGAAAAACAAGCTTTGTAAATATCAACTGTATGAACCCAGTCATATCATGTGTATTCTTTATTTGTAATTAATATGGACCCTTTTTTTTTTTTTTTTTTTTTTACCAAATCCAATTCTGATATTTTTTTTTCTGATACAGTTCATTTCCTCAATTGACTACAGTGAAAACTAAATTCTCCTCATACCATAACTAAATTGGAAGTCACATCTTCTCATGCTCCACAGAGATCATGAAAGAAATACCTTCAATAATTATGATTTGGTGTTACTTTCCAGCTTATTATTGTCTGTGTTAGCTTTTCTTGAGTGGATTCCAAAAAGTCTGATTCATTTATTTTCTTTCCTACCACCTCTAACCTGCCCCACATGTGTTTCCCCCAGTGTCTGCACTCTGAGAAAAACTGAGGGATTTGCTTCTTTCAGCACCTACAGGAGCCATTTATCTGAAACTCAGTGGCGTTACATCAGACTTCATTGCTTGAGTTATATTTCCTTTTCCGTCTTAGCGAGACCAAAGGCCTTCCTCACACCAATTAAAGGAGAGATCAGACAGGTTTCTTGGCTTTCCCACAAAATCTACTCAGTCTCCTTTATCCTTTATAACAACACAACACTGCCCCCTAGTTTGAATCCAGAGTCAGTGTTTTTAGCATATAAACACAAAGTGGTGAAATGACTGTGTGCTTGACTGTTTCCTCCTCAGACTTGGTTTGAGAAGAACTGCCTGTCAGATGACTGCGCTGCAGACCTGAGGCTTCACGGGAAGCTCTTGCTTTCTGGGTAAAGTTTAGATTCTCTCTCTGTCTCGGGCCTGTTTCTGTCAGCACTGAGGAAGCAAGCTCACGTCATAGGCCATGTGGGTGTGGGGACTGGAACCATGACGCATGCTTGGAGGACATCCATATGTTTTTCCATATTTAGGGAGTTTCCTCTTCTTTTCATTGTGTATCTGCTGTTCTTTTCACATTTGAGTAACAGCATATCTGTGTCATGGCAACAACTATTGTTATGCTTTACTGTTATGTTTGTATATGTATTTACATGTATTCCTCTAATTCAGTTTTTCAACCAAACAAGGACTTTCTTTCCATTTGGTTTCTTCTCTTTATCTGCTTAACTCCAAATATAAAAGCCTTTTTTCCATTCAAACAGTTAATTATTTTTCTTTTTCTTGCACCAGATTGCATAGTAAACCCCATTTGGCCCTTGGAGGAGTGAGAAATGTTTCTTTGAACCTGACCATCTCCAACACCGGAGATGACGCCTACGACACCAACATCTACTTCAACTTCTCCAGAGAGGTTTTCTACATCAACTTCTGGCAAAAGGTCTGTAGTGGCTCTTAGAGTATTGAAGAGTTTATTTACTCTGGCGTGCAAGTTTATTTCTAAATTCGGACACTTGCTTGGTTCACTTTAGCAACACAAAGTGAAGCAGAAGTGGAAATGGTGCACAAAAACTAATTTTACACATTGTTATCAGGGAGGAAGCCCTAGATTTCTGCTGAAATGTACATTTTCTCAGGGACAGTTTATTTAAAACGACTCTACGATTGAGAGCAGAATAAACAGTGAAGACTACACAAAGCCAGATCTGCGAGATGACTGATGAACTTATAGCTTTCACAGAGTCGTGAAAACAGAAGTGAAGATGAAAGGATAAAAAGTAAGAGAGTCCCAGCGGGAGCATCAACAGCTGTCCCATCTCAGAGGGTAGCTCCTCTGGCTGACCTGTCAAATGCTTTTTCTGGATCATTCAAGGCAGACATCAAATGAGCTGCAGGCATGAGAACAAGCCAGGTTATACACTCTTTGTATATAAAGCCACACAGGTTTGATTCATGTAGCATTCAAATTCTATAATTAATACAAAGGAATTTCCATATAGAAGCATTTTATTGGTTAGATACATCTAATAAGCATTATGATTATCCACAGAGCTTTCGATTGGATCTGTGTCACACATAGTTTGACATTTAATGATTTTAGCATTCAGTCAATGTTTAAGAAATATCTTCCCACTGCCGTCCCACCTTAGACTCAATTTTTTTTTTTTTTTACATGTGGCCGTGGTGAACCGTACGCAAATGGATTACACAGCAGCCAGCTCTGCTTGTGCTCATGTCTGTTCGCTCACTTGTTGCAAGAAAGCCTTCGTCTCTACTCAAAGCTGACAGAGAAATATAGAGACGCCATGTCAAACGGTGCTCTCTGACAACATCCATCAGGAAGGGTTTCGTCCCACATAATAGACTCCATGTTTATCCTCCAGCTGTGCTTGTTCACCACTTTGATGGGTAAGACCATCCCTGGAAAGCACAAAAGCGTCAATGATTTAAAACCCCCAACAAAGATGAAATTGAATTTAAACGGAATACACGCTGCAGGCAGATATTACAAAAACAGTGAGTCCATTTCAGCTTCGTCGCTAATCTAATGAACCAGACTGACATTAAGTGTCAGGTTACCAGCCAAAGCAAAGCCAAATATTGTGCAGGAACCTGATAAGTGCATGTGGCTTTCTGCACAAAGGGAACAGGAAGTGAACAGTATTAATGGATGACAGAGAGGCCACTGCACAGATTTATTACCACAGGCTCTTTGAGACATTTCTAATTACTAATGGAGAAGTCTGAGGTGATGATGTGACCCCCACTTTTGCAAAGTTAGGGTCATAGCTCCTGATGCCCCCTGAGGCTTTTCCTCCACTGAGCAGAAGCGTGAGCGAGCGCTCCCCTCATATTTAAGTGCAGAGTGTCTTATCTGTCTGTTGTTCTTGCAACACAAGCTGTCAAAGATCTACGGAGGTGAATTGGTTTTGGGAGCAATGCTTTCACTCTCATGGGACTGTGACGGCATCACCAGCTACTGTGTTTTCTTTTTCTTGTCAGAGAAGTGTTTTAACAGTCATATTTAGCATTTTTCTCTTAAATGAGCAGAGCTGTGGCGTATGTTTCGTGCTGTGGAGGGTTTTTCTGGAGTGTATACTACAATTGAGAATACTAACAATTGTCATTTTAAAAGTACAGCTCAGTGTCCTAGAAGCTCTTTATTGTTTTCTACAAGTGCACATTTAAAAAAGAAACTAAATGAAATTATTTGTAGAAAGTAAATGGTAATTGTGGAAGAGAAAACAAACTGCAAAGAAGAAGAAGTAAGACACTACAAAGTCTAACAGAAAGCTACATCTGATTAAAAATCTCTTCTGACTTGTAAAGCTGCCCTTCATATACTTAAGTAGTGCGCTGTTGTACAGTGAACATTGAGTGCTGTTTGATGAATGATACAGTCATGCATAACTCTGCGTTTGTTGCCTCCATAACTCTTTCACATTGTTCAAAGTGTTTCTATTTTGATATTGCATGCATAAATAATATATAATGGCTATAACTAGAGCATATTTAAAACCATTAACTCAACTAAGGACAGATTTTGTGTCCAGTGTCTGTTATTACTCTCTAAATAAATACCACTCTGAAAGGGGCTATTTTAGATGAGTATATTTTATGATGTTTACATTTTTAATGGTCTACCTCTGCCAGCTCTCTGTGATTTCACAGTCTTTAAAGAATCAAATTATGTGAATACATCATTCATGTAATTAATTTTTGGTAATGCAACAGTTGGAACTGACAAAAGCCTTAAAGTTTGGAATGCAACAAGAAAGATGTGAATTTTGGTGAAAGTTGAAAATGTATGTATTCACTTGTTCTCTGCTGTGAAGTGACACTGAGGTAGCTCTTCATCATCACTCAGTAGAAAGAAGAAGATGACATCAGCTTGGAAAAGGCAGATCGAAGTAGAGCCAAATGTCCAAATACAAGAACGGATGGAGATTTAAAGGGACTTGCAGAGTCTTGAGAAAATGGGACACCTGTGTATTGTCAACCACACTGACCTACTCCTCTAGTAGATACTTCAGCCGACACTGAAGCGACATAAACAGCATGTGATATGTAATGGTCCTGCCATTTGTGGAGAGAAAGTAAGCTAGAGAATGAAAGTGAAGAAGTGCTGAACAAACATACTTTGTCACTCTTCTCCCTGCAGAGGCACGGTGCACCATATGTCCGAGTGCTCTGCTCTCTCTCAAGGGCTGCCAGGTGGGTGATGGGTAAACAGGCCCACTTCCCCCTCAATCCTGCCCAGTCTCATGGGGACATTCAGTGTTTGCACAGCAGCACAGAGGCAAAAAGGAAATAGAGGAAATTCCATCATTGCCAGTTATGCTGGGGTCCCCACACCCATTTGCAGAGCAATGTAGACTCCATGCAAAGGGCAGACCTGCTAATATAATGTGGAGGACATAGGCCACACCTTAGCCTGACATGGGAAATCTGCTGAATAAGGGCTTTCATAAGAGCAGATGAGTCAGTGGAAGGATGACTGCCTTTAAATATGTCAGCAGACACAACCATCGCACCTCTTTTCTTTATCATATCTGGCAACCTGCTGTAAACACTGACTCAAACTGGACCAGAGCCCACCAATGTGGGTGATTTGCATGACTTGCCCAAATCCCTTTTTCAATGCTGCAGGTCCACAAGGCTGTCTCTCTCTCTCTCTCGCGCTCCCTCTCTCTTTATTGCTACAGTTGTGAAGTATCTCTACCCGTTGCAAGCCTGCAGCACACGAGCTCAGCTGACAGCCTCTCAGTGAACTCTGGCTGAAAGAATTCTTACTCCACGTAGGGTCAAGGCCTGAGTGTTTATACAGCGCAGCCGGTGAAGCTCCATATTGTTTGGACAAGCTTCCAAACACACAGCCTGGAGGTTGTCCAATTACCCACCCGCTAGGATGTGTGTGCCATCACTGCTTTGTACATTCTTTGTTTAACCTAATTTAGAACTTCAATGAGCGACTTTTAATCTATGTGTTTACATTTAGAGATATTTTTAAATGGTGGCACATAATTAAAACAGAATTGATGATGCTTTAATTTGTTTTCTCTTTGGTCTCTAACAGAGCTGATTAATCAATGTGACAGCCTGCTTCTTGTCTCCTGGTTTTTTCTCACTGTGTCTTCTTTCGACCGTCATGTCTCCAGCCCGTCTGTCTTAATCGCCTCCTCTTACCATTTGTCTATCTTTCTTTTTGCAGGAAGAGAAGGGTATTTCCTGTGAACTCGTTGATTTGGACTTCCTCAAGTGCAGAGTGGGATTTCCCTTCATGAGAGCACAGACCAAGGTAACTAAAACTTTACTGCATGATGGCAAACATGCACATTAGTTGTAAATCTTTTTTTTTTGTTGTTGAGACTCAGTTACCGGTAAATGAGAATGCATTTGATGTGCACAACAGTCTTGTGTCATTTAATTGGGAAAGAGTTCGGAAAATACTCGCTATCAGCAATCTGTCACACAGGACTTCTCTTTCAAGTCTTATTCTTACTCAATTCTTTTGTTTTTTCCCCTCCAGTATCATTTTGCTGTGATTTTTGATACCAGTCGGCTCTCCGGGGAAAATGACACATTACAGTTCTTAGTTCACGCAAAAAGGTAAAGATACCAAATGTCGCACAAAAAAAGTTTTAATTCTTGTAATATCATTGCAAATTACGTACTTATTACGACAAACGTATTTAATGAACCTTTTTTCTTTTTTTTTTGTTTTGTTTCAGTGCAAATCCAGAGCACAAACTTTCTGACAACAGTTTGGACCTGTCTATTCCTCTGATCCATGAGACCGACACAACGATAACGGGGTAAGAACAAGTCAAACCTGAGCAATCGTAACAACACTCTCATCATTTGCAAATGTGAATGTTGATCTGTATCGTCTGAAAATGAAGGCTTAATCTGCATGTCCGTCCGCCGGGCTTCAGGAAGAGAGGGAGTACTTTTCCCAGGATGGGGAATATCTCCTTGAAAAAGCCTTATCTCTGGGTACTTTATCATAGCTCTGCTTCACAAGGAAGGGAGAGAGAAGTAAAACAGCCCCAAATCTGCCAAAACATTTGCATCTGATAAGGCTGCTTTCTCTAATGGGAAGGGAGGCTGCAGAGCAAATCTGGATGCATATCTTAAGAAAACGCTTCTGTAACAGACTGAAACATGACTGAAGGCAGAGATGTTGAGGAGACTCAAGGAGACTTTATCAGTACATCTATATGCATTTACATAAATATATATAGTTTTAGCATTAATGCATATTTTTTTCAAATCCCCTCTGTTTTTCCTCCCTACAGCGTGGTAACACCGACCACCTTTGTGTACGGAAACTCCATCGACGCCTCGCGCTTCGTCCAGTTGGAAGACATGGAGTGCGACTTTCAGCCACTTAATCTCACTTTCCAGGTAATGCAACCACAAAGTGTATCGATACAATTTTATACAAATATAATCTGAGTTGCTTCTTTATGTATTCACTTCTCTTCATCTCCTCTGCCCTGCTTGTGTCTCATGTGCTTCCAGGCCATAAACAAGGGGCCCAGCAGGTTGCCAGGCTCCACCGTGGACATCAGGATACCCAACCGGCTCGCTGGCAATGGAGCTGACATGTTCCACACTATTGAAACGCAGGTGGATGCCAGCAGTAGTCCATCTATGCAATTTATCTAGTCCTGCAGGCAGCCAGATTTTTAGCTCGTTTATACAGCCCACGCCAGTCGACCATGCTTCTCGTCATCCTGACCTCCACCTCACAGGTCACGTTTATGTAGAGATTCTACTAAACCGGTGGGCTTTTGGTCAAAGTATCGCCAATTTGCTTAGTGTGGGCCGCCACTAGACCGGTGAAAATCTCAGCAAAAATGTTTACGTTACCACTGAAGCTAGCCAACCATTTTGTTTCACAACATTTTGCATTTGGATAAAGAAACACAATACGCTCACTGGGTTTGAATGTTTTCTTGACCTTTGCATTGCTCCTTTCATATAGGAAGATCACGGGGGGGCTCAAGCTGTTAATTGTATATACTGTGAATGGGTAGACAGAGTTGACTGTATCCCACCCTCATAGAGCCATCTGGAATCACTTTCAGGGGTTCAGACAGCTTGCACGAAATGGGAAGGGACACCTGCAGAGCTGGCTACTGCCCGTACACATCCCCGACCTGGAAGCACATAACATGAGTGCTGTTAACACATTTACTGGCTGTGGCACAGTGGACAGTTGCACACTTACATTTTATAGCCAGACATAATTACACTTTATGCAGGGATTCATTTGGTCAGACATAATATACAAGTTTCTTACAGTTTCCCTCTATGCCTTTGTGCCTGTGCTCAAAATCTTGAAATATTATTCTGTTCGATTTTCCTCTCACATGCTTGCCATGAATCTTCACACCAGTAATGGTGGCTGCGACACAGGATGTGAACAAGCACAAAAATAAACGCTCAGACATGCAGAGTGGTAGAAGAAGAGACACAGATATGAAGACCAACGGAGATTTCAACCTCCAGAGTTTCAGGATGGACGCAGGGGAGGGGAGGGGAAAAGGGAAGTGCTCCCCGGGGGCTGGGCAGTAAACCAGACACCTCTAAATCACTCCATATGGGAAATCTGTGAGGGAGGGGCACTCTGTTGTTGGGGAGAGCTTCCTGCGAGCCCTGGAGACTCCTAACAATAGTGGGGTTGTGCCAGATTAGATGACGAAAGTGCCTGTGTCGACATTTTCACTGTCAGACCTAAATCCCAGCCTGGCAAACATGAAAAAAAAACTCCCTTAAAGAGTAAATATATCACTGATACTATCACTAAGAGTTGGTGAACTTTTGAGAATTATATAGTTAATCAGGGGTGAAATGAATCACAACTGTCACAAATGTAATTGACATAAGATAGTTGCTGTTTTGTTTTGTTTTGTTTTGTTTTGTTTTGTTTTGTTTTGTTTTGTTTTGTTTTGTTTTGTTTTGTTTTGTTTTGTTTTGATCAGTAATTTAAACCACATGAATTCAAAACCTGACTGAAACAAGGGAAAAATGGTTAAAACAAAATGAACAAAACAACATAAATTACATTTAAAAATCATTCAAATGGAAGCATGATAAAAGATGTTGAAGAACAGTATGTGTGGGGAGAATAAAGTCACATTTAAGGTATACATCATTGCTGTATCATTGCCTAACCATTGTTTATATATTTGAATTATATTTTCAGCCTTGCAATGCATTTTTCATTCATTTTTAACTATGTTTGACCTTCTCCATCGGTAAGATATTATCTATGATTTCCAGTCATTGTAATGCATTTCATTGGTCTTTTCAGTAACAAAACAAATTTTAACCAAGTTTACATCTCCAGAGTACATTTCCTTCCGCCGCATTTTCCTGCACAACAATGCAGAATAAATTCAGACATGAAAGAAGCTATCGATCCTAGAAGTGCTTCAGCTGGAAAGATGTTGGTCTCATCTGGTTTACACTATCAGCAGTACATCATTCTCCAGATCTCTTCTTTTATTACTTATATTAAAAAAGCTGCATCAAGATTAAAATAAATACTTAATTAACTATGGCAGTAAAGTTGGATGGATGGATGGATGGATGGATACTCACACAAACTTTTGGGGTTATATAGTCATATTTATTTCTGTGGTCCACGTCTGCATCAATTAGCACAGATTACAGATGAGCTGCAGTTTGTCAAACCACTACAGTTTATTATGATTACACCTACATCTTGTGAAACTCAGCTTTCCTACATTGTTGTTCTGTTTCAGGTTGCCGACGGTCGGGGGAACTGTACCCCTCACAGGAACCCGACACCGTGCACCATCCCCCCGGACAAAGAGAGCATCTTCCACTCCATATTTGCTTTCTTTACTAAATCAGGGCGTAAAGTCTTGGTAAAAATTACTCTTTGACTTCATAGATGTCACCAACAGCTGTTCAGTCGGAAATTCACACGGTCTTTATTCAAACAGGACTGTGACCGACCTGGAAGGGCTTGTATGACAATCTCCTGCAGTCTGGGACCCCAGCTAAAAGAAGAAGCATTGAGCATTGATATAAAACTTTTACTCAACACTGAAATCCTGAAGAGGGTAAGACACCTGTCCAGAGCCCAGTAAATGAAGTCACATTTATCTTTTCTAAATATTGTGATTCACCCTCTCTCCACCTGCAGGACAGTTCGTCTGTTATCCAGTTTGTGACCAGGGGCAATGTGCAAGTAAATGACAGGGCGGTGGAGGTGCCAAACAGCTTGCCGGAGGATATTTCTGTGAGTAAAGTTAATAGATTCAGGTACTCGAGATGAGGAAAGGTTGTTTTATGGGGTTGAAACCAAACCAGAGGAAACCAGCGTCTTAAAATGTCGACATTGGCTCTCTCTGAATCCATATACAGTATTTCACTTTGCTAAATGACACTGACAAAACTACATAAAAGAACTGTTGTTGTTTCAGAAATGTGGCGAGGCAGACGCTTGCTCAAAATTCAAAAAGAAGAGTACTTCTATAGGAAATGTTTCTATAAGCGTATATTTATTTTAATTCAGATACATGCGATTAGCCTTTAAAGCATTCTATCAGGAGCTTTTATAATGGATGTATGTCAGCGGAGCAGCTGGGCATTGTGGGTGTAC
>OMNM01001281.1:29708-44554 GCA_900302745.1 Parablennius parvicornis
TCATATCTGATGATTAAGTTTAGTACCCAGCATGCTTGCAGTGGGATCTCCCAAGAGATTAGGGTTGCAACCTTGCTAACCCTGAGCTTCAGTTGTGGTCGGAAAATTCAGACCCGCTATGAATATGTCGAGGCCGCGCAACTCTCTCGACACTCGGGTCTGTGTGCTCTTTTCAGCGACTGTTACCTAGTGAAAGTTTCAGTAAACACGGTTACCTTTTCCCTCAGGATCCCTACTAGCTTGAGTACACACTGCAAATATAATTTGTGGTCCCCGGCTGCTCTGCTACCTTATTTTTCCTCACCCGTAGCATGTCAACAAGCCCTCATAAATCAGTCGGTTCTTACCGTGAGAATACAAGTTAGTAATTTAGCAGAGCTCCCTTCAGTTCAGTAAACTTCACCATAACGTGTATGAGTCAAAATAGGAAACTCAGAGTGATGACCAGCGTTCATTATGTCTTCTACGCGCAAATGCTGTGGTATGCGTAACAGCTCATTTCTGGGGTAGGGGGGAAGGTGTCAATGTGGGAAACTATTCAACAGTGAGATTAATCCCTCACTTGCGCACTTGGTTTTGTCTTGGCTCACAGTTGGCGTCTCATGCCACATTTGTGTTCAAAGCCCGTGCAGCACGGCAGCGTGGAGGAGTAAAGTTCCTCACTCAGCTCTGAAACTGTTCCACCATTGTTTTCAGCAACACATTCTACAAGGTTATCTGATATTTGAGACAATGCAACAACATTCATCTTTGTTTGATGCCATTATTAGTTTCTAAACCCATTGATTTCACGATTCAAGTGACTGTATTGTTTTCCATTTCAGGCCTGAATGTTAACACTAAAGCCAGATTAACTGCAGCGCTTAGTAGTGCAATATTTCACTCCAGTCAAATGTCAGCTAATTCAATAAAAACAGCTGTGTGGCAAATTAATCTTGCACACAAGTATCATATAACTTTAACAGGACATTTTCAAAATAGAAACTCAATTTGTCACAGAGGTAGCAATGTTTTTAAATATTTTTTACTTAAGTAATTATACAAGAGCACCATTTCTATTCAATGAACACTTGTACTAGTGTTTGCGGTTCTCTCTTGCTATGATAAAAATCCCAAATAAATACTTTATTATTAGAGTCTTGTTTTTAAAAGTTGCGTAAGTTGAAAGCGCTCAGAATAATCCTAATGGCCTTCAAGGAACCTGTTTAAAAGCATAACACCCTAAACAGTAAAATGGGGAAAAAAAGATGACACAATGTTTATAACTGCACTGCTCTAAGACAATGACTACTTGCTTTGTTAAAAATCAGTATGAAAACATCTTTCATGATGGACTAGTTACACTTTGAACTTATAAAGAATCCTTTGATAAAAAGAAGCACTTGTTGGACTGTTGGAGATGAAGGGGGAAAAAAAACGAGACTTAAGATCCATATTTTAACCATCAAATGTTCATGGTGCAACTGCCTTTTTGTGTGTCCAGGTCCACTTTAAATGATAAATATCTACATTTCTCACTACATTTTTTGCAGTCTCAAAGTGCTTCACACTATTAATCACATACACCCATGCACACACACATACACACCGAGGCTACTGTGCAACGTGCTCGCTCACCGTGAAGAGCAAGTTGGGGATCAGAATCTTGCAGGGATTTTTTTCAATATTGCTATTTTAAAAGTGATTAATTAGCAATTTGTCTGACATGATTTTAGTAGCCCCTCTTGTACCAAAATATTTTCTGACTCTTGGTTGAGCACACTGAAGTAGGTCGTGTCTCAGTTTTTCGTTTGCACTGCATTGCATCATTAGCGGCACATGACTTAATGTGCATTAGGTCATGCGTGCTCACTGGTGTGTGGTTGTGTTTCAGCTGGTGTTTGAGGCGCTCCACAGTCAAGAGCCAAGAGGCTACGTCGTCGGCTGGATCATTGCCATCAGCCTGCTGGTGGGAATCCTCATCTTTTTGCTGCTCGCTGTGCTACTCTGGAAGGTAAAGCACCCAAAAATACATATTATGAATATCCAGGGAGAGACACAACATTGAGACGACTGTTCTGTTGAAGCCACTATAATGCATAGAGGGCAGTTTCTGCACATTTATGTGCACAGCCAGAAGATTTACTCTGGTCAGATGTCAGCGCGGTATCCAGTTGTACAAAGACAGCTGGAGCACAAGCCAAGAGGTGGGGGTGGAAGCTCGCTTTGGGCTTTTAACATCCATGAAAAGGACAAATCACAGACTGAACAAATTCACACAACACAACCTACATAAAACAGGCGAAAATGACCATAACACTGACGTCCAGGGGCCGTGTTTGCACAAAACTCCTTTTCTATTTCACTCTGTCGTCTTCCACTGGGAATACCACAACTAAACTTCGGAATGCCGGTCCTGGGATTCATCCCCCCTCTCCCCAATCCACAGGTCCTCAGATCTTGCCAAAATAAACCCCACTTACAAGAGCGGCACATGTCCTGTATTGCTCTTTTCAGGAAATGCCTGACGAGAGCACAGTTCTGTATCAATAAACTCTGGTTGCCAAACACAGCTAAATGAATAGTCAAAGCAAGAGGGAGCAACCCAGATACACATCAAGGGTCTACCGGTCTCACTCTTCATATCTCCTTTAGATCACCATTGATAAATATATAGTGTACCTTAATAAAATGCAAATCGATTGCCAATATTACATTCCTTAGGAAATTCTTGATTTGCTTCTATACGTGTGATTTTGCATGGTTAAGGCTGTTAATGCCATTTTAAGTCATTTTAGATGTGGTTTTCTCCGTGCCATGTTTCACTGTGGGAGAAATTTCAGCTTTCACATATTCATATCCCTCACTCCACCTCTGAGTTGTTATTTTAATCAGTGTTGTTATTTTTGTAATTTTGTAGCTGAAGCGAGGAACTGTTTTTAATAACTGTTTTTGGTCTTGAATTCAATGGGACCCCTGAGAGTCAGTGGCTTATTAATGTTGCACTTAACAGCTGTGTAGAATCATATCCGAAGGACAAGCAAAACAATGTAATGGTGAAATTGTTGGGTTTTCTTTTCTTTACACTGAAAACATTGCTGTTCTGCAGCTGGATCACATATGTATTTTGTTATGTATTGCAGTTGCATACATTTCAGCTCAGTTCCATTTAATTTGTGTCCCAGTAGGGCAATTGGTGTTGCAACAAAGTATAAAAGCATAGAAAACACACATGCATACATACATACATACATACATACATACATACATACATACATACATACATACATACATACATACATACATACATACATACATATATACATACTTACATACATACAAAGCAATATAGCAAAGAATATATATTTGGTTAATATTTTGATAATATCTCAAAATTTTAATAAAACTTAGGCATACATATCTTCTATGTGTTCTATATGTTCATTATGTTCATATATAAATGCAACATTCCTTTTAGATTGTCACTTCATGGCATATTGTTTTACATTTTGGAAAAATGCTCTCATCTGCCATCAATACTAAGAAAGGGTTGAGTACTTGAATATTTTCCATTGAAGTTAGGGGGGGTGGGTGGTGGGCGTCAGTCCTTTGTGCAACATGGTTGTGAAACAGTGACAGTTATATCTGGACACATTGACAGTGACGAATAACCAACGCCACACCTGTAATGCACTGTGTTCACAAAGTATGTAGTTCACATGCTTTTTTAATTGTGGTCCACAGTAATCTCTCTTGAAGCGAAAGGAATAAATTTAAGGAAGATAAATGTTAATCAATAAGCTATAGAAGTTATAAATTGGAATGGCAAGTTGTTATAAGACTTATCTTTCATTTCTTTTAATTCCTCCAAAGAAGAACATAGAAATTGTCATAAGATTCAAAGAATTGCTCCAACACACACTGATTTCTGCACCAAGCCTGGAATTAGGCGTTCAGGCCAAACAGTGTTATAACCTGCTGCTGCAAACAGTCTCATTTTAACTCGTTCAAACGTTATGTTGAAGAGAGGTGTACTTCAGAAAGAAATACTTAGAGTTCAAACATGTTGTAGATGGAGCTGTAATATTATCTTGTGGTTGGACTTTCAGGCTCAGATATGTATTATTTAAGTTGGAATGTTTTTTTGTTTGTTTGTTTTTTGTTTTTGTTTTTTCGAAAAATCACCACAGAAGAAACATTCACCTTAAAAAATGATATGCTTAGGAAAATAATAAGGAATAGTGTAATCTCACTTGTAGATGATAACTTCAAACTACAAATGTTTTTCATCACTGTACTCAAGTGTGACCACAGAAACAACTTAAAAACACCATTAATCGCTGTTCCTTTTGCCCTTTGACAGATGGGATTCTTCCGTCGACGCTACAGAGAGATCATCGAGGCCGAGAAAAATAGGAAGGACAGTGATGAAAGCTGGGACTGGATGGAAAAGAACCACTGAGACTTGCAGTGAGGGTCTCACAGGAGCCAATGAAATTAGGGATTGGGTCAGGAAGGATCCAATAGCACAGGGTCTCGCAGCCCAGTCGCCCCAGTGGCACCAGGCCCTTCAGTCTTCCATATGTGGAAGAGAGGAATATTCTCCATATTTTTTGGAGACTCAATACTTTTTTTTTGTGGGTGTGTGAGAGGGGGGTTGGGAGGGGGGTCCAGGAAACAGGCTTCTGAGGTGACATTGTGGCTTGCCAGAGGACACTTGCTGTGGAATTCAGCCAGTCTCAAAGGCGGGAACTCCCAGCCAGCGGAGCAGCGCTGTTGATGGAGGCCCACATCTGTACAGTGATGTGGCGACGGCATGAACACTAGTGGACAACAAAACCCTCAGGGCTGTGTTACATAGCAAATTTATTTTTATACACACACTTTAAGCCATATTGTTTGAAACTGAGCTCTGAAGAGGGTTGGGGTTTTGAAGGCCATTGTAAACAGACTGTATCTACAGTATGTTTTACTAAAAGCACTGATGTTTGATAAGAATGAATGCTTTGGCTCTGCAGTGTTTTGCTCTCTGTGCCAAAGATTTGTCCCACATGATATATGATTGGAGTTATTCGTATATTCAGTTCATCCCAGTCAATGGGTGCGGAAGATTGTATCTTTTTCTCTAATATTTCTGACACAAGAATATCTATTTTACACATCTGACTGCCTGCCTCTTCCACATGTGATCATCCAGAGATCATTTTATGCCATCACCACCACTACACAGAATGAATCAAATGCACTGTGCTCATGTTCTCTACTAGTGTTGCTGCAAGCCATGTCAGATGTTCAAATACCCAGTTGAAGGCATCGCTGAGATCATTTGGACATTTTTCAGGATGTGGAAATCAACAGCACTGTAGAGCTCTGTATTATTTGCTGCGTCTCCCTTATTATCCATGCCGAACATGCATAAGATATGCTGTACCTTACAATTTAAACGTCACCATTGAAAGCATTTTGACAATTTTTTAAGCATTCCATCTCTCCTGCCCTGACTTTAAATTCAGTTGTTTGTAATTGAAAACAAACACAAGTAATGTTTGTTGATAAATGTAAACTTTTTATTTTGTTTTGTTATTGATACATGCTTTGAAAGTGCAATGTGGAAGATAGAAAATTATCACAAGCTGCTTTTGCAAGGATCTAAATGCTCAGGTAAGCAGCAGACATTTCTAACGGACCCCCAACAGTTCCAGGCTTGAGTGGACATATATTATTGAATTCTGTTGTAAATTCACACTAAACTCCAGCAGAAAATGATTCACAGTCAATATCAGACACAATCATGATTTATTCTCACAAAACCTCCCTGACTTAAACTAAGCACATCATATTTAATTTTACGATTGTGTTATTAGGCGTTGAGTTTTAAGGTGAAATATGAGATACTTTACTCTCCACAGACAGATGAAAGTCTGCAATGGGAGTCTATACCTACAGTCAGTTTCAGGGGCCCATGACTGAACTGAGTAATGCCCTAAAAATAGGTGGGAATGTGCTGCACTCAATCTCCACACATATACAAGCTCTTTGGGGCTCGTGGGAATTTTATGCCAAAGTGGAGGAATGTCAGTCCCCCGAAAACCCCAAACCAATCAAGTCAACAGCTCTCCATGCTATAAATCCCCCACATGTTCTTATCAAAGCTTCTCAATGTTTGGTTTAGATTGTGAATGAAATTTACATTTTACAACAAAGTTTCCCATGGAGTGCAAATATTTAAGCTATTTTAAGTATTTTGAAAAGTTTATTAAAAAAAAAAAAAAATACTAATTCATGAACAAATCCTTAAATTATGCTCAAATAAAACATTTTGTTTTCAGAATGTATCAGTGACAATTGGGTGATAGTTATTAAAATTAATTATATTCTATGTGAGATATATCATTTGTCAGGATAAAACATGTTAGGCAAATTTGTTGTATATCACAAGATAAAAACCTGCAATGCCAAAGAATAAAAGCTATAGTTCACTATGTTCGAAAGACTTGGAGTACTGAGTCACTTTATGGCTCATCATTGTTGCTTTGCTCTCTCTTGTGCTGTTTGTGTCTTTTTATACCATTTAATTCCACTGGCATTACAGTGTATGCTGTACATGTTCATCTTTCCTCTGCATCTGTTAAACCAATGTTACACATAAAGGCAGAGGAACCAACACTTGACATTTTTTTTCTGCTAACGTTTAACTGTGATGAAGACATTTAGATTCTATGATTGTTGTCGCCGTTAATCACAACGTGGGTTTTAGTCCTGGGTATACTACTGTCACTGAATAGCATTTCCATTATAGTGTGCTCTGTGTTTGATGTTTCAAATCATGTTCAAGCTGTATATTTATCTGTTGATAAATTCTAGACTGAATTTTTACTGCTCTTGTCTTCTTTTTTATCGACATGACTCCAGTGGTGTTTTTGGTTCTTGATGTGATGTATTTCTATGGTGCGTGCTGCCCTCTGCTGGCAGCTCTCTTCCTAATGGATCGAGAAAACATTTTAGGAATGGGTTAACACAAAACTATACTATAAATTCCTTCAAAAGACTTCCGGATATATTAGTAGTAAAATGTAATAAATATATAAATATCAAGTTCTAGTTTAAAGAAAAGTGTGTTTAACTTTTTACTGCATAGACAGTCAGTCCACTCAGTGTCAGTTACACGTCAGTATTTTCACTCAGTTTCACATTGACATTCCTGAGCTTCAGCTTTAGTTTTGATAAGATCTCAATATGAGATTTACTTTTTATCTTCTGTTTTGTTAGATAACTTAAATATATGTTTTTGATGATGACTGGTCAATCTAAGTTTCCCATACATTTGTATGTGAGTGTATGTGATTGTCTGTCTTTCTGTTATTGTCCTGTGTTGGACTGGAAACCTACCCTCACCCAATATCTGCTGGGATTGGATAAGGATGTGTACATGATGGATGGATATTCAGTTAGTGAAGTGACCCCTTTTGAGTGCGTTTTTTTTTTTTTTTTTTTACAGTAACCACAAACTATAGTTTATCACTAAGTTGAGATAACTCATACAACACTGCTGATGTTACACCAACAACCAGCTTATGAATAACAAAATAAATTCAATCCTTATGAATGAAGAAATGCATTTTTAAAATACTCAAACACTGTTGTGCCTTCAATGTTTTCCTGTACACTAAAATGGGACCTTTAGATAAAACAAATTTAATAAAAAGATTTTTATTAAACACTATTATAGTATATATAGTATGAAAAGTCAAAAAGGTTTAACATACCTTTTACCCTTTCTTTGTTTTTTTTTAAGGTAATTGCTGTATAATGATGAAACAGCTTGTCACTCAAGCGAACATTCACAGTTGTGACTGTTCAGTCATAATTTTAGTTTTTTTGAAACAAATAGATTGACCAATCAAGGTGTAGTGTAACATTACAGCTTGATGAGCGTCTGTGTGGTTGATCAGGTGACACCAGTTGCTATGAAACACAGACATCAAGCACAAGCTGCACAGTAGAGAGGAATTAATTATTAATTGAGCTAGTACACTGAACACAGCAGGAATGTAACAACAAATGGAGCTTCTCACTTTATTTAAACCACAGAATAACTGATAGTTATGTCTTCATTACTGGATTATGGACTGATAAGGACAGCAGTCGTGGAGCGTGTGGTTGCACCTATCGCATGTCAGTTATGTCGCTTGATGTTACTGTGTGACAATGCAGAAGATCCTCAACAATTCACTCAGCTAGAGGGGGCAGCTCGATCTGTGGCCGAAGCCACTGAGAACCTAGCAGCAGCAGCTTCCAGGTATGGACAGAAGGAGTGAAATTTAGATGTGCAAGATTTCAGATGCAGTAGTCATGGTCTTATTTGAATTAAATGACTAGATGATCACCAGACGTTTAACTTTCAGGAGAATAAGAGAGACGGAGGACGAAGTGTTGCACATGGAAATGTCTTCCCTGCTTGAGCCGGTCAGTGTGTCTGGACAGCATGTACTGCTGGCGGCTCAGAAACTCGGCATCCAGCCCAACGTGCCCGAGCACCGAGAGGAGCTCATCACTGCAACACAAAACGTTTTCCTCATGGTAGTGAAGGTAAGGTTCACTTGCCTCTGAAACGTTTTGCAAATATGCTAAAAGATATTCCACTCTGCAAGAAACTGTGCGGGGGCAAAGGAAGTGGGAGCAATTATTAAACTCTACTAATAATAACTTTTCTTGTGCAGAGTGTTACAGCTGTTTACATGCCTCTTTGATAATGCTATGTCTAGACTGGTATCACACATTGCATTAAATTATAATGTTTGATCCCATGTTTCATCTGGGAAATGAATGTTTGATCCATCAAGCAGCTGCTAACATGTTTATCTGAGACAATGTCGACCTCCTCTTTTGGCTCAGTCAGGAGTGGATTTGGATACTACGAATGTCTGTTCCACATTTCATGGCAGTCTATCATACAGTTGTTGTAAAATTGTGTTCAAAACCATAGTGATTGTTCTCGGAAGCTCCATGACGAAATAATCTGTTGAGCTGCGATATTATCACTGTGTTTTAATGTGCTTGCTTGTAGGTCCTGTTGGTGGATGATGATGCTTCTGTAAGAAGAGTTGTAAATGCTGCTGATTATGTTCTGGAGCGACTGTCTGAGCTCGGCTCTTCCTCGGACATCAAGTCCTTGCTGAAATCCTTCAGAGGATTTTCTGAAGCTCTGCTTTGCCTCAACGGCCTCACTGCGGAACGAGCTAATTCCTTACAAGATCCCAGACAAACAAAGCAGCTTTTCGACTCACTGGAGACCCTGAGGAGGTGCATCTCCATGCTGCACACAGCCATGTGCACGACCATCAAACATCCTAATAGTGAGCAGGCTCAAGAAGCCAAGAGGTATATTCTGGAAAAGGTGCACAACACCATCGGAGACATTGTTTTAACACTCAAGAGTGAATGTCGCAGAGGACCACTGGGACATTGCGGGTATTACACTCAGAGGCGTGATAATCTGCTGCAGCTACTCACCAGTTCTTCCACTTACACATTCCAAGACAGTGGCTTTGACAGCATGGTGAGAGACCTAGTATTTCACTGTATGGTTGTCGCCAACTCTTCTCGGAGAGAGTTCCAGCAAGAGGTGGTGTCCCATTGTCACCACATCCTACAGTTATGGTCAGACAGTAAAAAGACTTTAAAATTATTGGAAGATGTGGACGATGCTGGACCAAGCGCTGAGGAGACATTCACTTTATTAGTCCAGCAAATACAAATGCTGGACAAACCCTTGATGACGACTGTTCTTTATCAAGTTTTCGATACATTTCTCACAATGACTTCTACAGCCGATGAACTTGTTGGTGTTGTAAGACAGATATTGGCGTCAGACTCCTCTACAAAAATTGATTTAAGCTTTCTTCAGCCACTTGTGGAGGATTTAATTTCTTCCACCGACAGGATAATTGAAGTGGCTGATTTTGTCTCCGCTGTGACCGTTGATGCAAAGAGTTTGGACAACGTGGAGAACTCTCGAGCTTGTTTAGCAAGACTGAGAGCTCGAATTGCTCCGCTTTCACTCGAGCTGGCAGATAACTCCATGCAAACTGTTCAAAAGCTTCATGAGGTATGTCAGAAATGGGAGGACGACACCAGCCAGCTTCAGGATGCTCTCAGTGATGCGATAGACGTGAGGGAGTTCACGAGCATTGGTATAAATGAGATGGTCTCCGACCGCCTTAGATGTGACGATGCGTACCGAGAGCAGAATTACAGACTGTTTGATGAACACGCAACAAATCTGATTTGCCACATGAAGGTGGTGATTCACTCAGTGAGGAGGCATGTGGGTAAAAGTGACAACCCCATCTACAGGAACGGTCTCCTCGTCCTCCTGAAACAAGTTCAGACATCTCAAACAAAAGTGACGGAGTCCGTCAAAGACATGCTGTGTGGTTCTAGTCTTGTTGTAGAGATGTATTCTACATTTACAGGCAATGTTTCCACAGTCATTCGGCACTTTAAGGTGCTTAGAGAAGGACTGGACGGTCAGCAGCATCCACACCTCCTGAGCCCGCTGCGAGACGGGGCCCGCCAGCCTGACGTCTCGCCGCCATGTTCGCCAGTAAAAGACACCTGTGGATTAAATCAGGTTTATGTGTTTAGAGCTTCTGATTCTCCAGCTTTCAAGGTTACAGAAAGGGATTCTCCGGCTGAGAGGGAGCAAACAGATGAGGAAACCATAGAGGCGGAACTGGTTCATAAATGTGACATCAATGATTTAAAGATCCCAGCTGTCTCAGACGAGCCTAAACTGATCCACAAGCATGCTGCGTTTGACCTTTTACCCCTCCTGTATGAAGTTGTGACTGTGACTAAAAGGAAAGACGTGACAGCACTCAACCGGTCATGCACGGGTGTTCTCGAGGTGTCAAACTGTTACGTCCAAGCTGCAAAGGAAGCGCTCGTCATTGTCGACGCAGTTGATTGTCAAACCCTGGAAAGCTTTCGAGTGGAGCTCGTGTCACTGACCCCTCTACTCATCCAGACCGCTCAGGAGATGGCCATGAGTTCAGCATTGAACACAGAAAGCATTTATAAATACATCACACAGTTTTCTGACCTTATTAACAACATCAGGAAGGTTTTATTGCCAGTAGCTGGAACGTGGCATCACACTGTTTTGGCTCTACTGCAAGGAACGGTGCCAGACATGGCACACAGTGTTACACAGCAATTAAATGATGTGATGACTCTCTGTACAGATGTGGTCCAGCTCTTGATATCATCAGATTTAACCCTACAAACCGATGGGCAAGAAACATTTAGCATTTTACAAAGCAAACTAAGCAAAGCCCAGAACAACACACGATGTCTGGTTGAGTTTTCCTCTTCATTCAAAGGACAGACGGATCGACTTGAGGGTCTTTGTATCCTCTGGGGTCTGTCTATTAAGATTTTACTGAATTCTCTGGATAAAATGTTGGGAACAGCAACTGCAATAAACCCGCTGAGTCCTAAAAAACAGCTCTCCGTGCTGTCTGAGAACTCGCTTCAAATCCAAGAGGCATCCAGGCTCACTAGCCTGAACTGCAGAAGTTCTTACAAGTCGAAACAGTACACAGGATACCAGAATGAGCTGAAGACGCTGACTGAAGCCTACCTGAAAGCCGCAGAAGAATGTGGCATGATGCCGACTTTGAAACAATTTGCTAAATCTGAATTATTTCAGAGACATCTTTTGATTAAAATCAAAGTGCTGTGCAGTCTCCTGAGCAAAGAAAATAAAGAATACGACAGAACATTTAGAAGCATTATTGGCATTGCTTTTTATGCCGCTGAACATTATAGAGAGAGTATTGCAGAAGATACAGAAGTAGAATTTAAAAACGCAGCGCAAACACTGGAAGAAAATGTTAAGTCAGTGACGAGACAGGTGGAGGACTGCTTAAACTACATTCGAGACCCACAGACTCGAGCCGATCTGAGATCAATTAATGACCACCTGTCCTTTCAGATCTCAGATATCATCAGCAGGGCGAGGCTCATCGCTGAAACTCACTATGTTTGTGACACACTCTGCCTGGAGGTGCAGATACAGAGCTGGTCAGCAAAAGCTCACTTTGTTGTGGAGGAGATCAGAAAGCAAGATGGGATTCACCACGAGGCCAAAGAGCACATTAGAGTGGGACTGCAGGGCAGAGCACCAGAAGATATCAGTGAAACACTTCCTCTCGTCCCATCAAAAATCAACAAAGTCGTTTTCCCTTCTGATACGATGACATCTTGGCAGAAAGACAAAGATAGAAATATGCTGGCAGAAACAAATATAAAGATAACAGCTTTGGCACAATATGAACCTGCAAACACAGAAAAATATGTAAGTTGCTCATGAGTAACAACATTTTACACTTAGGCTGTAAAATGATGTTATAATTAATCATGCCCTTATTTGCCTCGGCAGGATGTCGTTAACAAAGAAGCAGCTTCACTGGCCTACACCTCCCTTTTTCTAAAGCAAGAGAGCGACACCTGGGATCCCAAAGACAACAGAATTGTCCAGGTGACCAGGAAGATGGCTGGCACCATATGTCATATGACTCAGTACCTGAGGAAGAGAGGTCCGATACCGGTAATGACTACCAGTGGTCTGTTCACTGCCTTCGCTTTAATGGTTGCACATTTCGTCACTTTCATTTTTTCTATTCATCCATTTTCAGAATAAAGAAGCATTTGTCACTGCAGCCAAAGACGTGATCTCAAACTGCCAGTCAGTTACTCACTTCATCAGAGTCATTGCTACCCACAGTCTAGATAAACAATGTACGGAAGAACTCTCTCTGATTGTTGAGCAAATCCTCACCATCACCAGTCAGCTCAACATTATCTCCAGGTCAGGAAACTTTACATCACACACTGAGAATCAGGCCATGAAAATATTGGAAGCAGAACAAGTACAATACTGTTTTTCATACTGTTTACATAGTGTGAATGCTGTTACACCTGGATGTAAATCATCTGACGAGATACTGGTGAAAAATGCACAGAACCTCCTCCAGACTGTTTTGCGTGGGGTCCATGCTGCAGAAACAGCCTGCATCAAGGTAAATCTACCAGCTCAACCAGCAGGTTTAAAGAAAAGATGCTATTTTATAATTTTTCTGGGAACTAATATGGAGAGGAAAAGGATTGGCAAAGGACTGCTGTGGAGGTCCAAGCCATAGGTTCAATACGGGATTCATATTATAATGTTTCAACAAAATGCGTTCACAAGTACTGTATATAATACATACCCTGAAACACTACAGCTGGCACGTAAAATACAAAAAGCCAAAACAGCAAGACTACATGCATCATGTACATTAATTTAAATTTGATTTATAAATTCTCAATGGCCTGTTACCGGCTATATTTTATAAATTAAGCATTCAATAAACCACATTTCAAATTCAGTATTGTTTTTTGTTGATTCTAAGAATACTCAGGTCAAGCTTAACTCATATTAGTTACAATTAAAATGTAAAAATTGGTTACATTTTATGACATCTTAGAATTACTGACTAAAAATCATATTGGTGGGGTTATCTGAAAAATGGGATACTCTTTTGTATCTCTTATTATAATATTACTGTACAAACCAAACGTGACTAAAAGGAACTTATAATTTTTTTTTTTTAAACTGATGTGCTTCTTTATGGCACAATTTGTTTTCAGGGCCTGAAGCAGCCGGAGCCAAACTCCGACGGCGCCGAGGCCACAGCTTTGTGTTTCCAATGGAAGAGAAACCTGAAGATCCATCAAGCCCAGCAGACGTCCAACCCAGAGACCGATGAACTGGGTTTAAGGAAGACATCAATGCACCCTTTAGCACCCAGTCTTGCTACACAAGAATTTCCGTTAATTCAAAAAAAGTGCCACAAATGACCACCGTCTCCTCAAAAGAAACACTGATCATACAGCTAATCAGTCCCAGCAGGTTTGGATTAGAAACTTCCTTGTTATTGTATATTAAAAAAGAAACTGAAATAAAACAGCTGTTTCATTGTATTTATTTTAGATATCTATAATAAAATCACTGAAATTATGACCATATGGGATGTTAAAATGTCATACAGTATTATTAAAACCATAACCACAACACCAACCCATACTGACATTTAAAAAAAAAATAGAGCATTATACATCAAACCACTCAAAAAGTAAACTGTACAGATGATATGAAATAAGAATTTACAACATGAATAATGATGATAAAAAATAGCTTAGTTTCAGTCAAACGTGTGTCGCTCACATTACAGACACAGAACTGTCACTGAAGACAAACTGTTGAGCAAAATGCCGTCGCGCACCTACAACACTCACTCTTTTATAAGCAACTCCAACAGAATTCCACAGTAAAAACAGTAATAAATGTCATATTTGTAAGATATATACAAACACCGCTATGTCAACCTCTTTATATCTTCTGTCAATAACACTTGGCAACACAATTTGAATTTTTAATGCTTAAGGGTAATATTGTACAACTTTTTTTATGCTAAATTAAAAATCTCATTTTACTTGTGTATTTTTTTTTTATAAATTAGACATGGCTGCTCTTTAGTGACAAACTGTATTCCATAAATTCCTAAACAAGGCTTCTATTACACTAAAAGTGAGAAGATTTGATAATAAAATGTGTGTAGGAAGTGACCCATTAAATTTTTTTAATGTGTGGCAATATTCTTTCAACTCAAAAGGGCTCCAATCACATATATAATGCTTTTCCCGTGTTCATGGATATACTAGAACACACACACACACACACACACACACACACACACACACACACACACACACACACGCGTAAATGCACTCATACACACACAAATATCTAAATTCACACA
>OMNM01001281.1:60934-71899 GCA_900302745.1 Parablennius parvicornis
TTTTTTTTTTTTTTTTTTTTTTTTTTTCCCTTCCTTCTTCCTTCTCACACTGTGCATGTGTGTGTTCATGGTCCGACCTTGGTGCACCACCCCTAAGTTTTCATGTTTGTAGTTCAATGAGCCTCCTCCACAGCCTCTTCAGCCACCCCCACCACTGTCACGCCACCACTTCCTTCTGGGTGCAGCGCTCTCCATCCACAACGTGTTCATCTCAGCCACAACATCTATTTTCCTGCAAATATTCTCAACAAAGCAGAACAGACAGTATCACCAAACATGTCAAAGAGTCTCAGTCAAGTCATCGTTGCGTTTGTACTTAACGTTGCAGTGGAGTCCACACCCCTGGGATTTGGTGGTGATGGAGTCCACACCCCTGGGATTTGGTGGTGATGGTGGAGGAAGTGAAGATCAGAGCTATGAATCGTAGCGGAAATGCCTACGGAGAATTTTAATGCAAAAAAAACTCTGGAAAAAAACCCAAAAGAAAACATTAGTATGAATCTTTTTTTGATATTCTTCTCTTTTATACAGTGCAATTGGTGAACCACTCACATGCTCTCCTCACGCTGTGCATCCATAGATGTTTTCGTTCTGCATCTTCGGCTCATACAAGGAGGAAAACCATACAAGGAAGAGCTACGGAGTGGACTAATTGTTTTTTTCTATTTATTTCATCCAATCATTTTATTAAGTAATGTATATATTCTTATCTTATTTTAGTTTAAATATCAAATGAATTGCTGAAGTTTTTACCACTATGGTTAGCACTAAAATAGTCTCTAACCAAGTTTAGTACTAAGTTTTGGAGCAAGCCTTAGAAGGCTGCTGTTTTGTTTTTGTTTCAAGTTCCATGTTATCTATTCCAAGGCTGTTCAGCGAAGTGTCCCTTACACTCACACTGCACTGCCTCTGTGTGTCTTCTGTCTTTACTGCAACGGTCTGAAGGAAGATGAGATTTTTTTTTAAGTCAAAATGGCTGAAACAATTAAAAATAATCATCCAAAACACCTACACAAAAAATAACAAACATGCAAATCAAAACTGCTAAAACAACTTTACTGAACTAAACACTTGAATGAATCACCTTAAAAAGTGCAGACGAAATGTGCCAATAAACAAATACAACACTAAATAACTACCTAAATGAGTCATTTTTTTAAAATACCAATTCTCTCCACCTCAATATTCAACCAACCATCTCATGATGTGGTGTTACAGTTCCTCATGAACCTTCCTCATCTATCAACATCTGTCAACCTCAAAATGCGATTAAATCTTTCAAATCAATGTATGACGTGATGCTATGTAGGGGAATTGGTGTAGTCTCTTTATTTATGTGTATGCATGTGTGCATGTGTTTCCATGTCCTGTGTTGCCTCACAGTTAATGCTCTTTACAACAAGACACCGCTGGATATCTGCCACCCAACTTTAGTACTAGAAAGAACTAAAGAAATTACATTCATTCAGTTCTCATTCAAGCAAGTGTTCACCAACACTCTTGAAAAATGTAACATCCGGGACGAAGTCTTTTTGTTCCTGAAGTCATCTTACAATGACTCTGGCCTATTCAGTAAAATGGAAAGTAGACCTGACATTGTTGGTCCGGAGTATTGTATTGGCTTTTACCTCCCTTAAACGGGGTAACCTTATATACCTACACAGAGTAAGGACAAGTTTATGACCTGATATTGTTTGTCTGGAATAACCTCGTATTCACTTTTACCGCACTGAAGCAACCTTACTAAGCCTATGGGACGGATATCTGACACTGTCCCTTCCACACAAAAGAGAACCCACTCACCCTCAGTTGATCCTGGATCTGTCTCTGCTTGTTAACTATTGTTGGGATTCTGTCACCTTCTCACCTTCAGTGGAAACCGGCCTCTCGCAACAATTCAGTGGGAGGACTTTTCTAGGAAAAGACCAGAAAGGCCTTTTCCCCGTGTGCATGTTTCAGTCCAGATCCTGGTGGTGAGAGGGATGTTGGAATCAAGCTCGAGGAACCAAGTTGTCAGGAGAATTGACCTGATAAAGAAACTCGGGGAGTCAGAATACACAGGAATCAGACTGAGAGCCATTGAAACAGTTTAAGACAATTTTATTACATTATTCTTGCAAGAAGAGCCAAAGTCACAGTTCAACCTTTGCACGATTGTCCAAGAGTTTGTCTAACTGTGAAGTGAGACAGTGCTTTCTTAAAGGCTGGATTGTTTTGAGTCTGCATTGAATTCCACCAACAGCAGCATAGAGGTTCCCACAGTGCTGACACAGGTCATCCTTTAACACAGACTGCAAATTAAACATCATTCTTAATGAGACAAATCAGGAATTCTCTAACATATTTCTATGGTGAATTGTGTGTTTTTTCCAGAACGATTGGCCAGAAGGATACCAGCTGGCGTATGCTATGAACTTCCGTTGGCCTCAGTGTGTTCCCAATAATCTTAAGACACTGATTCCAAATGCAAGTCCCGAAGCCGTCCATCTGATGACAGACCTGCTTCAGTGGGATCCCACAAAAAGACCACTTGCAGCAGAGGTAGCTTTAGACACGCCGCCCTCCGCACACCTCACAGCTCAGCTCGCAGCGTCAAAGCTGACCGTATTAATTTGTGCTTGTTCTCAGGTTCTCAGGTACTCGTACTTCCATGTAGGACAAGCTCTGGGCACTCCTCAACAGATCCTGGAGCAGGGCAGACCTCAGCTGGGCCTTGCCCCGCTGCAGGCTCCTCTACAGTCACAACAGACACGACAGCTGCAGCCTCTGCTACTCAGACCCGTGCCGCCCTCCCAGCCTCCACCTCCCAACCAGCACTGCTCTGCCGCCAGGCCTCTCCAGCAGACCCAGCCTTCCTCCCAGGCGGCGGCGTACCAACGGCACACGGAGCTGGTGAGAGAGCAGCAGCAGCCGAAGCACATCCTGAAGCAGGAGCAGCCCCGAGGAATGCCGCAGGGCCACCTCCCGTACATCGTTGACAACAGTCACAAGGTGAGACTCAGGGCGAGGCCAGGAAACAGTGCAGGTTTAAAGATGGGCACTATATTGCCAAAAGTATTCAGTCACTTCCTTACATTTGTAAAAGTGCCCTGCTGCTTGTTTGAATCTCCATGAGGACAATTCAGAAATCCGAAGAAAAGTTTTCCAACAAAGAAACCTCTAGCAGACCAAAGACTCAGGGTTGGTCGGAAGATGGTCAAAAGAAATACCACAAACAACACGATTCCAGACAGCGAGACTTGATGTGAGGAGGAAGCACAGAGCATAAATCTTGATCTCCACAGCCAGAGATGCTGCACAAAAGTACAGAGGGGGCAAAGACGGTATACCCAAGTAACATCAAGGATTATATTCTCATATGTGCAGTTTTTTTCTTTTGTTTGTTTGTCTTGCAGCAAACAAGTCAGCTGAAACCTCAAGGAGGAGGCCGGCGACGCTGGGGCCACGGCACAGGACACCTCAAAGGAGAAGACTGGGACGACTACGAAGACACGGATCTTCCCTCTATAAGTATTCTTGGAAAAAGTAACTTTGCTTCAGACAAGTCAAGGCAGATGGAGGACACATTGAGCAGGTGGGGCTGCAACCAGTCTGCATCAGTCGGACTGTATAAACCTTTTATGCAGAAAAACGACATTTTGTTGTGACATAGCGGGCACACACACACATGAAGTTGTATCTGCTCACACACGGTAATGATCTAGATGCCTGGCTAAACTCACCTAAACACATATTTGACTGTTTCTAAATCACGTTTTATGCCATGCTCGTGAAGTTCTTCAAATTCGGTTTTACTAGTTTGATAAGATCGACTGATTATGTCTTCCAGATTTGATACTGTTCTGGATTTCAGTCAACCAAATGGGAAGGAAGACACACCTTTAAACCTAAAAGAGTCGGCGGCATATCAGGAGCCATCGAGGACTGCCTCTGCCAAACAGCACTACCTGGGCCAGTCCAGATATTTACCTGGTAACTGCTGAATATTTGTGATGCAATTAGTAGGACTATTCAGGCAGTAATTTGTCTCTTAACTCTGAAGTGTAACAATCTCCCACCATCTCCTCTAGGCATTATTAGTACAAAAAAAAATGTGGCCATAAATTCCAGCAAAGACTTTGCTGGAAGCCATCTATGGGGCGGCAGCAGTATTCCCTTTGGAGGGACTTTGCCGAGCAGAGGCACTCACGGTAATGTTGCAATTTTCTTTTCAGCCAATTTCTGTTGTTGTGAATGAGTTTCAATGAAAACGACGTAATCATGCTTTAATTCTTAGGTACTAACACAATCCCAGGTGGATACATGCCGTCGTTTTACAGAAAAGACAGCGGTTCTGCTGGTCTCAGAGGGCAACAGGGTACTTCATCAGAAACAAGGGCACCAAGTGAGCACACACTCTGAGGGTTTGACCTTTCACCGCTTGCCTGCAGGCACTTGTAGCTGAGAAGGCATTAAAAACTCTATTGTTTGCAGATTATGCAACATGGCGAGCTGGACGGAGGCAGATAAACACACCTATTAACACGCCGTCAGCAAACAAGAGCACGCCCTGCCTGCTGCCTCGCCCGCCAGTACAGTCCATTCACGGACGAACCGACTGGTATGCCAAATACGGACCCCGTTAGTGGCCTCGCAGGAGCGCTGATCTCTGCCGGAACACCTGCCTCAACTCCAAAGAGTAGGCCTAGATGTTCTCCAGTCAGAATGTGTCAAATCTTACACAGCAATAAAAATTGTGGGTACGCGTACTCTGGATGTTGTGAGTTGTAACATATTTAAATGTATTGAGAAATGTGACCAGCCAAAAATGTTTACCCTTCGTGTTTTTGTTTTGTACTCCTGAAAACATCAAAAGACTGTCCTGTATAAAGAGGTTACCCTTCAGTTTTGTATCACATCTTAGAATGTTGTTCAACACGTATACACGATATGCATCATACAACTCGATGAAATGTTCACTGTGAGTTGTTTTGGCTGACTAACTGCTTTGTCAGTTGTTGTTTTTTTCTTTCCCTCTACTTTTGTTTTCTTATAATTGCCTTGCCATTCAGGAAACTACTGCTGATGTGTTACATGAGGTGCAGGGTAGTGATTTGAATCTGTTCAACACAATGCAAGTGACAGCCAGTATACCGATGACAGGCATGCTTGTGGCTAAAATGGAATTGTAGGTTATCAACTGTCGTGAAAGGTTTTGACTTGAAACTGACTTGTTTGATTTGATCGGATGTCTTTATGCCTTAAAGATGTTGTCATATTACCAGCCAGTTAATTTTCCATCAGGTGCAGCAGGATTAATCTGCTCTTAGGTCTGTAAAACATCCCTGCAAATGCTTTTTATGCATGAACACAGTTTGTCTGTTCTGATCCTGTTCAAGTCCAAGAACAGGCTCATCGTGTAAAAGTACCTCATAGCGAGAAAGTCCCCGGTTAGATTCCGGGTGGGGCTGTGTTGGCCTCAATGTGGAGACTGCATGTTACCCCTGTGTGTATACGTATCTTTTTCTCCATCTACTCCATTTTTAAAACAAACGTTTTTGTGTGCGTGCTCCAGAAGATGGATGGGTTGCTTATGCCCGAGTTCAGTCGGGATAAAAACTCTTAAAGTCGATGCTCTGTAAGTTAAATGGATGAACTTTATTAAATATATAGTATTTATCTGACTGTACGAAAATAAAATGTAATCATCTACAAGCAGAAATCAATCACAGGGCTGAAGTGTTACTATATATTGAAATTTAATAAAGTAAATTGCACATCTGTGCAGGAAGTGTTTATCACTCACTTAGTGTATGCAAACTTTCTCCATCCCAAATAGCACCGCATGAAGGTGGATAAGGAAGTTGGTGAAATAAAAATTAAGTGAGGAATTACATTTCAATGGTTCAAGCTTTCTCAACTGTTGTTTCGTGTATCTATTATTGCCTTTGATCAAATTCAGCTGATTTACTATTATTCTGTATATACATTTAAGATGGATGTTGATGCACTTATAAATAATGTGAATATGCAAGCTGGGAAATTGTTTTATTTTATCACCCATAACCATCAACTTACATATAAATGTGCCTACTGATATGTCACCCAAGTGACAAAAAAATTACAAAAATAAATTGAGATAATACAGAGAAAAGGCTCAAGAGACCTGAATATCAGCATGTCAATTTAGCAGCAACTCTTTGTAATGCAAGACGAGTTTACAGCATGAAGGGAAGCACTATAAAGTATATATATATATATATGCACTATATATACACACATATATGCACTATATATACACACATATATATAGTCTATACAAAGATACACACGTACATAAACTTAAGTCATTGTCACCAATTACTAATTAACACTGCGTGACTGATATGAGATTAAACCATTTGATGATCGAGACTTTTTAAATGGCCCATTGCCAGAGCTGCTCGGTGATTGGCCTAAAGTCCATTCTGGTTTGTCTCTATGAGATGTTGAAGATAACATGCGGTGAGTACTCATTACCTCATTGTGAGACTCATTAACAGCCTTTAAATAGTCCACTGATAAAAAAATAAGTTCAAATAAATAGATAGTGCTCTGATGGACTTTGGCCTTCAAACAAATGTTCCATGTTTTTCTGTCCTGAGCTGTCCTATCCCAAGTGGAATCCAGCAGAGCATTTAGATCATCTCACCAGAGTTTTCTGTCTTTCTCAAGAGCTTTACCTCTTCCCTCTTCATTCCCATTCTGTCATCCAGCTGTCAGTCATTCTAGCTATGTGGCCTGTTCATTTCTACTTTTGTTGTTTGATGCATACTATGAGGTATTTCACTTTGGTTTGCTCTCTAATTCACTGGTTGGTTAAAAAGGACATCTCTTCTAATTTACCAGATTGAAAGAACAAATTTGGATGAAAAGCTGCAGGTCCGGTTCAACGGTCTTTCTCCATCATAGTTATGGTCCAGGTTTGTTTGTCTATATAAATGTTTAGATATCTTCATATTTATTAATGACTGAAGACCTTAAAAAAAAAACAAAAAAAAAACAGTTTATTTTGAGGTTTCTTTCAAAACATTCTAAAAATAATTTGAAAGATTGATTGATGTGTTGTTTGAAATGCCTGAAATACCTTTATTTTTTCTTAAACTCATACTAACTCACTTCAAGTAAACCAAACCCAAAACACACTCTTTTTCTGAACGGGACTAATTAAGCATCTGCTTGTATTCACATGTACTATGTATGTTAATAAGAGAGCCAAATGCTCTCTATTGTATAGCTGTTAATATATATAGTATATATATATATGATTATGATTATATAATATGAAGAAACACATATGAAGTTATGTAGTAAACAAAAGTGTTAAACATCATATTTTGTTTATTTTATTTTTTTTAAATATATCTAAAAAACTATATATAAACATATTTTTTCAAAACGTCTATATATATGATATAATATTTTATGTATATTATAATTATATATTATAATATAATATAATAATATAGAATAACAAAAATAAGCACAAAAATTACATTAAACAGACGACTTTTAATTTTGAAAAAGGAAGGCAGACTGCCACGTGCAGCGCCGCATTTGGATGTGTCTGAAGCATGGAGCTTGACTTCCCTACGTTTCTCCTACAAATGGGCCTTGAGCTTGTTTGGAGGTTCTAGCAGGGGAGCGCAGCTACTGGTATACCGATGGATGGTCGTCCGCCGGGGGGACCTCGTCCTCTTCCACCGAGCGCGGAGCGTCGGGAGGGACACACATGGAGCGGTGAGGGAGGAAGGGGACACCCGCCTAGCCAGCCAGATCAGCCGAATCAACCCTAGCGATCAATGGGGTGACAGATGTCGCAGCCAGATCGCCCTCACATCCGTATAGAGGAAGGGAGGAGGCATGTTTAAAAACCCGTGCGACGCGACACCATTCACGGTCATGGTGTGACAAACTGAACGTCAAAACGCGATGTTCACGGTCGATCCGTCTCAATTAATCGTCACCGAATCTTCAAAAATAACGTCGATTTTTAATCTAAATAAGCGAAAAATAGTAAGTTAAACGGACGACTTTCCAATTTACCCATAATGCTTAGTTGCATGTCATATTAAGGCATGTTCCTATTGGTCAGTATTCACCAATCGCAGACTTCCCTAAGCTTTCTCCGCCTGTCACTTTCGTCCCACCTACAATCCAGCATTATATAAGGAATTGAACTTTCTTACAACTCTCCCGCTGCCTGATTTCCTCTCTCTTCTCCATATCTGCAGAGGTATGACAGCTTAAGACAGGCTCGCAGTAGATTTTCTTTTAGAAACAGAAAAGTGTCTGACAGCAGTAATTCCTTTGTGTTTGTCTTTTTTTCCCCTGCAGCTTTGGATTCCTCAAAACGCAACAACCATGTCTGAAAGACCCGTGCTGACCTACTTCAATGGGAGGGGGAAGATGGAGTCAATCCGCTGGCTTCTCACAGTTGCAGAAGTGGATGTAAGAAGAAGTGATATTTTCCTGCAACCTTGCAAACTTCATACCCCTTGAATGCTGCTTAAATAGTCTGTAAATGTCTTGTTGCAGTATGATGAGATCATTCTGACGTCCAGAGAACAGTTTGTGAAACTCCTGGATGGTAAGTTGAATACAAAAAAAGCCCCTTGGGCTGTTTCCAAATCACATGCTTCTTTATTCCTGTTTCAATCAGCCAACTTCCACCCACTGATTATCCTGTGATGACACAGCAGTTTTAGTCCCTAAAACCTTGTGACCTGTAGCCACAGAAGATAACAACATGACTTGTTTGTTTTATTACCTCTAAATTTGAACCTGCTGCTGTTTCTCCACAGATGGAGCACTCATGTTCCAGCAGGTGCCTTTGGTGGAAATTGACGGCATGAAGCTCATTCAAACCAAAGCAATCTTGAATTACATTGCAGAAAAGTACAACCTTCATGGGAAGGACATCAAAGAGCGTGTTCAGTAGGGTGCTTTTTCTGTTATCATGCAACGGAGGCCCCGCTTGATACTCGAGAGTACCTGAGAAATTGTTGCGCTTTCTTTCAGGATCAACATGTACTCCGAGGGATTGATGGACCTCATGGAGATGATCATGATCCTCCCCTTCAGCCCAGACCCCAAACCGAAACTGGACAACATTGAGACGAAAGCAAAACAGCGGTACCTTCCTGTGTTTGAAAAGGTACGTTTATTATTCGTCGTTCCTTTTGGGTGAAAAGTCTCAGTTAAAATGTTTTGGTTATATATGAATGTCTGCGGTAGCTAAAGATGTCACGTTCCTATAATGTTTCAGGCACTGACTGACTGCGTACATCTGGTTGGTGGACGACTGACCTGTGCAGATGTGTATCTGCTTGAATGCACCTTGATGTTGGAGGAGAAATTTCCTGGAATCCTGGGAGATTTCCGCAACGTCAAGGTAAATGTGAAATTGATGCCATGTATGGTAACTTACCATACAGGTCAAAAGCCTTCATGAAATTAAGCCATTTACAAAAAAGATTTTGGTTTATAATATGCCTCTTGTGTTTCTCTCCAGGCTTTCCAGGGCAGGATGATTCAGATTCCAGCCATCAACAGGTTTCTGCTGCCGGGCAGCAAGAGGAAGCCACAGCCAGATGAGCTTTACGTGAAGACGGCCATTAAAGTGTTGGAACTGAAATTGCCATAAACTCTCAAACATTCTCTACAGAAGCATCAAAAATCTCAATATACAAAAGTAGAGAAATATTTCACCATTCTTTACTAAATCCATCTGGTATTGGAGGGATTTATGTCTTGGATTTTTGTCAGAATGCCTGAATGAAATAAAGTTTTTTTTTTTTTTTTTTTTTGAGGAACATTAAGTGTTTTTGTCTTTGGTGTTTCGTGTCAAATGAGTGAATCTTCTATCACAAAATAAAAACATTTATTCAGAATCATTTATTGACTTTAGTTTCATTAAAAAATGTTTACAAACATCACTTTGTTCCTTTTGAGAAATGACACATAGAAAGTCAAAATTCCATAGTTAAATCATTATTGTAGGTTTTTTAGGTAATAGGATTATTGTCTTAGCAGCCTGCACAACTGATGAATTAGTGTAAAAATCCAGCTCAAATATGCTGCTCATATTGTTCTACCAGTAGTGTGAGGGAATGCATTGTGAAAAAACATATTTTCTTATGAGTTACAATCATATGCATGTTCGTTTAAAAAAAAAAAAAACTTCATGTAAGGTTACAAACAAGGAGCTCATATTCTAACACCCACATAAGATAAGACTTGTTTTATCAGAATGTATGAGAATGTTTTCTTAAAAGCGAGGCTTGTTCCCAGACAGAGAAGTGCTGTCCTCTTGGTCACATCATGATCAGGAGTAGCAGGCGAAACGCCATCAAGAAGCTGAAACAGACAAAACACAAATTAAAAAAAAAAAACAGTATCTGCTCATCATGCACTTTGAGCGAGTTGAGATTCTAACCTCAATCCGGACATAATGCCTGCAGGCATCAACTTCCCAGATTTCTTGTATCTCATCCCCATGACGACTGCAAGGGCTCCTGAGGAAACTGAAAAAAGAAAAGCCCATGAAAAGTTACTTTAAAGCTGAAAGTTACTGGGACTTAAAATATGCTTAGTCACACTGACTTAATGATATCTTGATATCTTTTGGATCGTTGGAGACGTTAAAGGCGCCATAACCAGATAAGCCACCAAAGACTAAACCAGCCATCAGGGACATCACACTGCCTGTAACAATATTTTGAGAAAATTAGAGCTAAATGTTGAAAATCGTCTTTTTGATTGAAATAAGTAATATAACATCACCTTTTCTCTTGTACCCCATAAATCCTCCAAATACAATGGCTGCAGCATAGCCAAATCCAATCCAGTCCACTGCCATTGCAACACTGTGATGGGAATAAAGACAAGGGTGTCAATGCTGAGCTTATTAGACTTCCCAAAACAAAATACCCCAATTCCGTTTAT
>OMNM01001282.1:0-10739 GCA_900302745.1 Parablennius parvicornis
GTGATCGCAAAGCCAGTAGTAAAATTCTGTGTTTTATCTGCTTAGGTCTGAAGGCCCTGTTGTACCTGAAGAGCCTGGAGCTAGAGGGTTGGGATGGACAGTCTCCTCCAACAGAGAGACATCAGAAAGGAAAATCAGTTCCCAGAGTGGAAGACTTGGTCAGAAAGGTAAAATGGTTAATACCAATTCTGCTATAATAGTGATTTAATGCAGCTTATATATGATGGTGAAAAACATGTCTATAGCTCAGTTATTGTTGGCTACTATTGCTGATGTGCAGAGTTGTCATTGGTCTGCTGAAAACATGGTTCACCCATCTGAATATTCAGTATCTTAAAATGTCTGTGTGTATATAGAGCCTTCCCAACTTTGGTCCATATCTCGAGGAGAGGAGAGATGCCATCGCAAGATACAAAAAAGGACTCAGAGACGCTGGGGTAACTGATGTGGTGGAAACCAACATCAGCCAGATCAAGACACCCAAAAAGCCTGTCCCTGCTGTCAAGGTGTGATATGTACACAGAGTCACTGATTATTATATGGTTCGCTTTATAGATTTGTATACAACAAAGTAAACCTCTTTGTTACTTGTGGTGATGTCTTTGTAGGATGTGATTGCCAGAGCCCTGCGTCACATTGGAACATACCAGGAGCTGAACAACATGGAACAGGTACTTCACAGTTTCATCTCCTATATTTTACCCAGCTTATAATGTGACAAGAACAAATACATTCAAAATGGGATAAACAGCCAAAGACCATTGTTGCAATTACATTCTTGGCATCTTTCTTCATCTCCTTCTAAACTGTTTTTTTTTAATAAACTAATGAAGGATTTATTTAGTTATTAATAAACATCACAGATGACTGCAAACCAAAGCAAAACCCCTGTTCTTTCCTTTCCTGTGTTTTCAGGTCCAAGCTTTGATAGATGAAGAGATGTGTATTAACTGTGGTAAATGTTACATGACCTGCAATGACTCTGGATACCAGGTAGTTGATTACATCGAGACATCTATTTTTCCCCTTCAGTCTTCTCCTGAATTACTAAAAATGTATATCAAGGATTTATGAGTCTGCCATATCATATGACCTTCTCCATCTTTCCTCAGGCTATTACCTTCGACCCAGAGACCCACCTTCCCTTCGTGACCGACAGTTGTACAGGCTGCACTCTATGTCTCAGCGTCTGCCCAGTCATCGACTGCATCAAGATGGTTACAAGGACAACACCCTACATACCCAAGAGAGGCGTACCTATTAGTCCTGTCTGTTAGAGGAAAGCACTAACACTAAAATATTTCAGTGAATTTTTATGTCATTTAACCTTTATTTAACCAGGAAAATATAAACCCATTGAGATCGAGATCTCTTTTACAAGAGTGACCTGGCTAAGAGGTCCACAGCACATGTCGCATCCGCAGATTTAAAAACATATAAAACTGAATTTTACACAATTAACATTTTACAATAGTTAAAATGAGAAAGTGCATATTACAACAAAACAAACGATAGAATGATGATTTTTTTTTAATGGCAGATTAGAATAAAGTGCAAAAATTTCAAAGGCGTGTTCATTCACTGTAAAAATCTTTAAAAACACGAAAACTGATTTAACAAGCCTCGCTCTTTGAGGAGCAAAAAAGAACGGAAATGATTTAAAGATTCCAGTTCAGACATTTTATGTTCTGTTTGTAGGGTGTTTCAGGCAGAGGGGACCAGACGAACTGAAAACTTGCTTTCCCAGTTCAGTCCAAACACGAGGAACATGTCGGGGAAGAGCGTCCCTGAAGGGAAGGAATTTAATGGCTGTTGGTTCTCTGGAGGAGAGCACATAGGTAGGAAAGAGCCAAGCCAAAAAGAGCATTGTATATTAAGGTCATCCAGTGTGTATACCTCCTCGTACAGAGTGAAGGCCGCTCAGTTCTGGCTACAGTTCACAGTGGTGAGTGAGACGACCACAACTGGTCACGAACCTTAATGCACAATGATACAGTGTGTTCAAGGACTGCAAGATATTTCAATGAATCGCTCATATAAAGAACATTGCCATAGTCAAAATAATGATAAAATTGTTGCAGACACAAGACATTTACAAGCAGTTAGAGAAAAAACATGATCTGTTATGAAAAAAAATCCAATCTCAATTGTAAGTATATGAACGAAAATTGCAATGTGCTCTTTTAAAGAGAGCTAAGGATCAAACACAAAACCAAGATACTAGTAGCTGCTGACACATTCTATTTGTTTACTTGGAGTGGTGGTTATTTCTGGAAGTTTGTTTGGTAACTTACAATGAGTAAAGACCATCATGTTTGTCTTCTATGCATTCAAGACGAGCTTCAGATTGTGCAGGCAAGATTGAATAATATTGAAAGCAGATTGTAAAAACCTAAACGCCTGAGCTGGGGATGATGGACAACAGTAAATAACAGTATCATCAGGATTGTGAATGGCTCTTAGTTAAACCTGGGAAAATAGGTAACATGATTTATTGGTTGTTGATAAGTGTATGTCAAATATAATTTTATTTAATTTGTAAAGCTAAATATGTTAAGATGACAGTGAGTGAGAAAGAGAAAGAGCGAGCGAGCGAGAACAAGAGAGAGAGAGACATTGATGGATATTAATTTTCCTGGTATTTCAACTGTGTTACTCATTTAGATGATGTTGGTTAATGTAAGTTTGAATTGTTGTGAATTCCGTCTCAAATTCAAACGCATTTATCATACGGTATGTGATTTAAATAAAAATGTTCTGACGCAGCAATTCATCTGTATTCAAGAGTATGAACTGACATCTATTGACAATTATACATCAGCAGAAATCAAAAAAACAGACCTTAATGCACAGTCTACGACAGTTGGGAGCTCCTGAAATGGATGGTATTCATTATAATACAGTACAACTGAACTACATCTCTTGAAACAAGAAGTGAGTTAACCTTTATTGATCCACGACGAAATCTGTTGGCAATCATTCCTGTGAACTCAAAAATTAACTTTAGTTACACCTCATCTATTTAAAGTGCACCTGAATTTGTAAATCACTTGTAAATTGCATTTGCTCCAATGTTTCCCTTATATTAATTTCACATCATCACGAAAATGCTGACAGCAGATTGATATTTTGCAAACTGTTATAAAGGATTTTTATTTTTGTTTCATTTCAGAGTCACCCAGTGGTTTAGGGGTTTGTACAATCACCTTAGACTGTCCCTGCAGTTAAAAGTAATGTGTTACAAATCAAATTGTCATAGAATTGTCATGATTTGATTGTAGACCATGCAGACATATTTCAATCCTATTTAGTAGACTGATTATCTTATCGAATTCTCTTACAGAAACACAGTGAAAAATAATTCATATTTAGACACATTTTTAGGTGATGAATTAGAAAATATGTGCATTTTTGGTCAGTTGTAGACTTTTCTCATGGATTATGATATAAATAAATGCCAAATAAATTGACTTTACAAAGTGTCGGGTAGAATTTGACCCTTCCAATAGTAATTTAGTGAATGGCATTTAAAGTGTTAATCATACATAGGTTATTGAGCTGTTATTAGTATTATACTAACTTGCACACACTACATAATTTTGTCTTAATGACCAGGCCTGACCTAAATCAGGAAAAAAATGTCACTACATAGCAATTTATTGAAGTAAATGAAGTCAAAATAGATTGTCAAATAAAACCTTATAGTATCCCAAGACACAGACACACAAAAGGTTTAATAAAAAACAAAATGAGCAGCAACTATAAATGTAAAAAGGGAATTTTTCTTGTGTTAACAATTTCTCTTGAGAAGGAGTTTCAAAATAGATCTGCACAAATCAATTTTGGTGACTTCAACTTTTGTCCTCCTCAAAATAATTAGATTCATATCATATCCTGTACTATATATTTTTTTGTTACTATGCTCAAATAGCATGTCTAAACAAACTTACTAAACTCACTGTCCTCCTATCAAGAAGTGTGATGTGGGAACATTGATTTTTATCTTCTTTTCATTTGCTTGGGTCAAAGTCGTCAAGCCACTGAAAACAGGTGAAGAACCTACTTTTGGGTTGTGGCTCACCAGTTGGGAACCATTAGTTTAGAACTATGATTCCCAACCACGAGGGCGTGATCCCTTATGGGGGTCACAAAGTCATCTTGATTTTAAGTGGTATTTTCTGTCTCAAATAGATGAGTTATGTGTCACAAGACTACAAAGTACATGTGGATTTTCTCTGTAAAAAGCACCTACAAATGGCTGTCTGTATTTGGTGCTATCAAAAATAAAAATACAATAAATTGAATTGAAATTTAATTTTTACAAAGTCTATAATTTAATTTTGAAAAATACAAAAAATAAATCCAAGTTTTAAAATATCTTGAGGACATGCTTGAGTTGAAGATGAACACTCTGTCTGCAGTCTATGCAAAGATAAGCTGGCAAAGTAAGAAGCACGAGATGAAATGACCAAGCATTAAGCGAAAGATTAAGGCCAATCATTCAGAAAAAAAAGGTAAAGGTTAAAGATTCTGCAACTTGAAGCAGAGTATACCCAAAGAGTTTATCCCCAGAGAAAATGAACTCATCATTATCAAATATGATAACAGACTGTATTTCACATATATTGTGTTCATGAGGCGCCTTAATTTTATTGGTACTTACAATTTACAATGGTAAAAATGTGTGTCCCTAAAGAAAAAGGTTGGGAAGCACTGGTAGAAGATGGGTGTGTATTTGCAATACTCCTTCTGGGCAGATGGTGGCAGTGAAGCGCGCACAGTCGCTGTCAGACCCGGATGATCAGTTTAAAGCAACGAAGAAGAGGAACGCCCATTTTGCTCGCGCTGTCCGCCCGCAGAGAGCAGATAAACTCCTCCGACAGAAGAGGACAAAGAGCTGCAATGGACGGGTAAATGACTCCTTAAATCTCAAACCTCGCTCATCGGGGCTCTCGCAACAGGCTTTGAGGCTAGCAGTCTTCTGTCTCAGCCCCAGAAAGGCGAAAATAATTTGCTCCGCTGCGTTTCTCCTTTCTGAATATTACCAATATTGTAGCGGTCGCTAGCTAAGAGTCCAGGTCATAAAGTGTGCTTCTGTAACGCTATTTACTCTGTATGAATATAAAACCATGATGGTTGCGTGATCCAACGGCGTACCATCTGTTTCTTTTTTTTTTTTAACTTCAGTAATTTGATAGCTATCTATTTAGCCAGAGGAAATAATCCATGTCAGCTGCACCATGTGTCGTGCTTTGAATTACACTTAGCTAGCTTAAACTCGACTTTAGCGATTTCATGTCGAAGCATTTTGACATTTCTGGAAAACATTTACACTGAATTAATTCGTTATCCGCCCCTGTGTGTTATATACATGGATTAAGACTAAACAATCTCTGTAGGATTACTGTGTATAATACTATTCCATCATAATAGCAGGTGCATGCAGGAGGCGTGACTGTACTGGCTGATGAAGTATTACAATGCTGGATAATAACAAAAGTACGAATACTTAGTTACTGTACCTAAATTTAGTGCTTCAGTATTTGAACACCACATTTTTTTCACTATGCTATGCCATAACACATTCCTTCTTTATTTGCAAATTGGAGAAATGTATTTTCTGCTTTACTACTTAAACAAATATGTGCCTCCAAAACATGTCTGTGTAACCTTACCTAACAACAGCAATCCACTTTAAGTCTCTCATCATCATGCCTGCCATTCTCGCATGACTCATAAACAGATATAGATTGACTCGCCCACACAGCCTTGCATGTGCACATCACACTTCGAAGCTTTCACCGTGAATTAGATTATGCTGGAAGAAAATAATACACAACCATTTTTCACAGGTAAATATAATACTTTTTCATATGTTCTCATGCTGCACACAAGCATAATCAACCTCAGAAGAATAATTTAATTATATAATATATTATATTAATGACTCAGAAATATCTATTCTTTTGTATATTTGGTAGTGCTTGTCACGCATGACAGACTTTAAAGATGATCATAGAATAAAAACCCAAATAGAGAACCAGGGGATATTCTTTCACCATTCATTCACACCGACATGACAAAGTGTATGTTGATTTAAGAGTTGTATTTATCTGAACACTTTAAACATTGCTCTGCTGATCTAATTTTTAACTCTATGTCAATCTCTTTTTTTATGCGTCCTTTCCATTGGCAGTGATGTTGCAGTTGGTGTGAAGGTAAGTTATTTATCCCACGTTGGTAAAGAAGTACACGGGCTTGCATATGTTTAAATAATACCTCAGTTATGCACTGTTGTAATAGCACTATTACACAAAGTAATCTTAAAATCAAACTGTTCTTGAAATCTTTTACTTGAATCATTTTTCTTTCTTGTTCCTTCAGAGAGGCTCAGAGGAGCTCACCATGTACGGTAGCAGCCCCAGCTCGATGACTGGTGAGTTCAGTCCTGAAGAGCATGAGGTTTATTAAGCACAACTTAATTGTAAAACTGTCACATTATGCCTATGAGGAGAATCACCTGCATATTGAATATTGTGTAGATTACTTGAAACAGGTGGTGACAAAAAAAAAAAACCTAAATTTGAAGACTAGTGTTTTGAGTGTTGAATGAAAAACAATACATATATCAATATCATAACAGTAAATATTTTTCTATATAACTTTTATGTGTGTAGTTGTCAGTAAGCCTATGGTTGTCCTGTTTCAACACTTAAAACTAACTATAGGTGAAGGAATTTAGTCTTAACAACTTTCAAGATTTGCATCTGCAAGGTAAAAACTCACTTATTAAATTGGACAGCTGAAACAAGGGAATGTTCAAGATAAATGAAGGGCTGTAGATATTTCTCCTGAGTTTCAGTCATTTAAATAATATAATCATGTCAAGTGTTCAGAATTTTCCTTCTTGTGGATTCTCTTCGCATTCAGCCAACGGCAGTGACAGTAAGAAACAGCGCCTGGAAGAATCTCCCCCCTCCAGGGTTCTCCACATCAGAAAACTTCCCAATGAAGTGTCAGAGACGGAAGTAATTGCTCTGGGCTTGCCTTTTGGAAAGGTCACCAACATCCTGATGCTGAAGGGGAAAAATCAGGTAAAACTCCTGCAGCCAGCACTGAGGCGAAAATTTAAAGCAGAGCGGTCGTGACAAGCGCATATAGGGTTAGGTGGATAGAGTTCTCTCCTTTATGCAAAGTAGACTGTCCACAATTTAAAAAAAAGAAATATGAGAAATAGAGCTTTTTAGTCCATGTATCAGGTTCAGACAACATTCACCAGCATGTCACATACAAGTAACGCGAGATGTACAGTAGAGTCTTAACACACAATAACTTAATAAGATTTTGAAAGATGAAATTATCTTGTTTAAAAAAAACAAAAAAAAAACAACAACAACTTTTGATCTACAACCATAAATTCTAAATACATCCAGTTATTCTTGTAGGAAAATAACCTTATCAGCTTTTCATGCTGGTTCACATTGTATCAGTCTGGCTGCTGTTTGAGGAAGTGATCATACTGCACAACATGTGCTTCAGATATGTGTCGTCCACAAAATAAATATAACAGCTGGTTACTGCAGCGGAGCATTGAGACAGATGCGGGAGAGGATTGAATTTCGAAGTCACATTAAAATCCTTTTAGGACAAAGCGTTTTATGACCATGCAACAGGTGGCGATAAAACAAATGACATGTTTGCAGGCGTTTCTGGAGTTGGGTACAGAGGAAGCAGCCATAACTATGGTGAACTACTACACAGCCGTCACCCCTCAGGTACACAATGCATCACTATTTCTGTTTGACGTATCAAAGAGTTACTTTGCAGTTATCAGTCAGAGTGAGTGATTGATGTGTTTCGTGGGTCTTATTCTATTCAGGTGAGAAACTCCCCTGTATTCATCCAGTATTCCAATCATAAGGAACTGAAAACCGACTCTGCTCTGAATCAGGTAAACACACACACGCACATGTATATATACATACACATAACACCCACCTTCACAGAATGCAGCAAGTGTTTGTTCTTTCTTTTTCTCTCCGCCCAGCGAGCTCAGGCAGTGTTGCAGGCTGTGTCAGCAGTTCAGGACGGGAGCTCTCCGTCCTCCGACCCAGGAGTTTTGGACCTGGCTCCACCTCCAAGTCCAGTCCTGAGAATTATCATTGACAACATGTTTTATCCAGTCACACTGGATGTTCTACAACAGGTAACACAAAAGAACTCAAATCTGTTATTTCAGTCAACATGCTTCATGTTTGAAGCAGAGAGAAAATCAACACGTGACGGTTCTTAATGTTTTTCATTTTCCATACAGATCTTCAGTAAGTTTGGAACTGTAATGAAGATCATAACCTTCACCAAGAACAACCAGTTTCAGGCTCTTCTTCAATTTAGTGACCCCGTCAACGCACAGCAAGCTAAACTGGTAAGATTATAAAAACTCCTGTAATAATTTAGCAGGGTTTTTAGATGTTTCAACAGCAGTAGTTTGTTTTGAGTCGTTGGCAGTTTGTCATTCCGATCTCCGAAAATCTTGATCAAGTTTTGCAAATTTTCGCCCATTTTTGTCATTTATTTGCCGTCTTTACAGTTTCTGAAGCATGACTGATGCTCCTTTAATGATTGTAAATCATTTCTGTAGTTTAAAAAAAAAATGTCCATGCACCTTTTTTGTTTGTTAAAACATTTTGTCTGACACCAAACATACACGGCTTAAAATGTAAAGCGTTAGCTGGGCTGCATATGTATGTATATGGACTATAACGAGCTGTTTGAAAAGCCTCCCTTCCCTTTTCTCCTCTAGTCCTTGGACGGGCAAAACATCTATAATTCTTGCTGTACTCTGCGGATAGACTTCAGTAAACTGGTCAACCTCAATGTCAAATACAACAACGACAAGAGTCGAGATTACACCAGGCCCGACCTTCCGACGGGAGACGGAGAGTCGACCAACAAGGATCACTCTTTATTAGGTAAACACACAGCAGCATTCATCTTTACACACACAACATCCATTCATGTGTCCCTTCAGGCCGTCTAGAACTCTTCACTTATTCACACGCGTTGAATGAAAGTCTTCCTTGGGGTGATTTTTTTTTTTTTTTTGTAAGTCGAACCGCTCAATCAAGCGCTAATGTGAGTGAGCGACTTTGAAGCCAGGGGCAGGTTTTATTGGAAATATACAACGAGGGCAGCAGCAGCTCAGCATCTTCTCCTCACTGCTGGTGGAAAGGTTCCGTTTTTAAAAAGAAAGAAGACTTATTCTTTCTCCCTTTTTGTTTTGTGTCAATCTCTGAAGTAAAATCCAACACAAGCTGAACGTGAAAGTACATCCACAATGTAAGTCCATAATGCAGCATAAATATATAATGGCCTTTAATATCCCTCATTAAAAATGGAATTCTTCTATATGTCTGGAGTTTTTACTGACATGAGATGAGGAGTGTCGAGAATGGAGCAAGAAATCTGGATCAGCGTGATGCGTTTTCCCATGACGGCGATGTTAAAAAGAAATATAAGACTGTTTTTATGTATCGTTTGTTTTGTTGGCCAGGTTTTTTTTTTTTTTTTTCTTTTTCTGACAATAATTCATTTTAGTGCTGGGTTAGATATTTATTTAGTAATATAACTGGTGTCGTCATCTTCTAGGTACCCCGTCTGGAGCGCTAGCTTCCTACTCCAGTGGAGGAGGTTACTCGTCCTCGCTCTCCCTCTCGCAGGGTGGAGGTAGGTGTTTCTCTCCTAGGTCATCATTCATCACTCCTCATCGTGTGTTTTCCTGTACAATTTCAATAATATTCCCTTTTAAAAAAAATTATTTTTGAACAAAGTACAGGGCAAAGTCAAAGTACTATTTGCTCTATTTACGGCCCAAGATCTTCTCTTTAACTTTTGTGCAACAAGCAGGATGATTTTGTCCCCGAATCAGCTGAAAGATCTTCAATTCTCTCCTGTTTCTGCATGCATGCTTTTACAAATTCCCCTCATAGTGCTCTGTGATGGAATTCAGCATTTTTATGTGTGCTACGTTTCCTAAAACTGTAAAACAACAAACTTGAAACAGCAGTTGCTTTTTTTTTTAACAGTTAATCATTCTTTGTAATTTAAAAAAATATATACACGGGTCCCATTACTTCAGTCACTCAATTGTGTTTGACACCCCTGCTGTAGTAAATTGTCATGGCAACCGATTAAGACAACAATATATTCGTTGATTTGTGCCTCATTTCACATTAGTTCCATCGATTCCAAAACTATTTTTACAAACAAAGGTCGGTCTTTTGAGCGCTTTACTCTGACACTCGCCTAATTGGCCGTGTGCATGAGTCTGACCTGCTTCCTGTGGCGTGCTCCCCCAACAGGAGCCATGAGTCCCTTGAGCGCTGCAGCGGCGGCGGCAGCAGCTGCAGGTCGCGTCGCTCTGTCGGGGTCCGGTGTGTCGGGGGTCCTGCTGGCATCCAACCTGAATGAAGAGGTACAATAAGCAAAACTTTACACTGAACATATTTCCAACCTGCTCTCCAAACCCTGCTTTGTGTGTGTGTGTGTGTGTGTTGGTGTGTGTGTGTGCGCGTGTGGGTGCGCGCGCGTGTGTGTGTGTGTGTGTGTGTGGTTTCATTACAAAACCAACCAACAGCGCCAACTCATGGCCCAACATGCTAACTACATTATCTCTGCTGTTTCCGTCTAAACAGGAATATTTTTTTTAATGTTGCCGTGTCAACGCAAACATTTGCTGA
>OMNM01001288.1:0-14460 GCA_900302745.1 Parablennius parvicornis
GATGGAGTCAGGAGGATCCGGTGGTGGTCATCTCTGCTCGGAGGGAGGAGGAGGAGGAGGAAGAGGAGGAGGAGGCTGGGTGGGAACAGGGAGAAAGTGTGGGAGGGAGGCCTGGGAAAGAGAGAGGGAGACAAAGACCTGAACGCATCATCGTCACTGTTACGACAGCTTCGTTTTAAAAAGGCATCAGCTGCGCCACGTCCAAATAATCTCGATTTAATGATCAACTAATTACCAAGAAAAACAGGAAATAAATATGTCATTTGGTTTGAGAAGCACATTATAGCTTAGGTGTAGATGTAAAGTTCTTTATAAATGTAACAAATTCATATTTTTTTGTATTAATTAAACTCAATTTCATGAAATATTTAAAAGGACGGAAATGTCCTGTTATTGTTGGGGGTAGGGAAGGAAGAGGCCAATGAACCAACATGCCTCAGAGGCTGGAAAAGCTATTATTAGATGGAGCTACCAATTATATATCGAAGATATGCATTCTGAACTGGGATCTCTCTTCAAATCCCAATCTTTTATGTTGTTCTTTTTGAAAGAGCCAAAATACATGAGAATGACTTCATAAAACAATGCACCGTTAGTTTCCCACAAACAAACGCAAAATACCATAATTCAAACAGCATCATAAAAAAAGTTCAAGGGCTATTAATGAATGAAAGCACACCAGCCTAATAGTTGAGTAGGGAATATAAGACACTACACATCTAGTGTAAACAAAGTAAAATGGCAAAAAGTAATAGTCAACAGTTTTACCCTTTTACAGCCGCTTTGGGAAAACATCAAATATTACAAAACTGCTATGTACACATGTTGACGCAGAGATTTTTTTTTGTTATTTTTCCTCAGTACAGCTCCATATATTTTTCCTGAGAGTGTTTCATTTCTCCAAGTATATGATTTCTCCCACCAAACACTTTGTAGTGCATGTAGAGGCCCCTTTTCAATACATTGCAGTTAGTTTTTTCAACTATTTGCTGTTTTGAACAACTAATGAACCTCATGAAAAGAAATTCTGACTAGCTTAAAACCAGGTCATTTTATCCTTAACTGCTTTACCTTTAAACAACTTTATTTTAATGCTTAAAGTCTTACTTTGAGACCTGGGAGAACATACATCATCCACTTCAACTAAACTAGGAACACATCGTCCATCTTTTTTTCAGGTCTGTAAATAAAACTTATCACAACTGTTATTTCTCCTTGTTTTGTCTGGCAAATGTAAAAATAACTACCAAATAGGTATTTTGGCATTTGGTCTGACAGATTTCAAAACAAACCACAGTAATTTAGACTAATCTGTGCTGCATTGCAGGTCTAAGGAGCACCTCCCCCATGTGTCATGGTGAGAATTTTTCTTTTCCATAGGATCTTAGTCACACCCCAACTAGTTCTGTTAAGATCTGAATTTTCAGATGCAAGAGATTCTTCGGTTACATGTAGTCAACCTAATCTTCCAAAAACACAGACAAGAAAAGAGCAACAATAGAAGTGACATACTATATTGGGTATTTATTAAACCATCCAAACAGACATAACAAACACAGATTCTCATTTTATAGGAAAAATGCTTACTCACATCATTAAATAAATATGATAATCTAAGTCACGAGGAAATCAGTCTCCTGCTGTACATGTTCTGGTAAACTATAATAGCCTGAGATTTCAGATTTGGATTTAACAAAGTCAGTGTCTGAACATAAAAAAGTGCAGCATTTGCACCCAAACTGGTACATGCCTTAATCTTGCATCAACTAAGTCACATTTGTCATGCATGTACACTCATCTCTCCTGTCTGTAGCTACCATCCACAACTCCAGTCCTGCAGAAAATGAAGTGTGGATAGGACCTTATTAGTGCATAGCTTAATATGGCAGCAAGGCTTAGATCCAACATTCAACGGCCACTTCATTTAAAGAAAACATTTGATAAACATTGATAATACAGTAATCAATACAGCCACTATTATGCTGCTTTGAAAATATTTAAGCTGCATATTTGTATCATGATCACAGCCATCCAGACATCCTTTTCCCTTGTAACTTCCTTCAGCTCCTCCCCCGGGGATTTTTCAGGCATTGAGACAAATAACACAAGGACATCCGGGATCAACTATACTGCACAGCTGTTTCAGTGCTCCTACAAAGTCAGAATAATCAGATGGTATCCTAATCAAGTGATCCAACACCTTCCTCACAAGAATGTCAACTTCAAAATCTTCCTAAATCTGTCGGTCAAACACGTGCTGAATTACTGCTTCGCAAATTGGTCAACATTGCGTTTCATTTAAAAAAAACAAAAAAAAACATTAACACTATTTTGAGAATCCATCATGCCAATTCATTTGTCAGGACTGGAGCTGTGGATCCTTTCCAGAGTCTCGGAAATGTGCTAAAGTGGGCAGCAATAAACCTGTTGGACCACCAGCTCAGCGTCTCTCAACCACCGCAGGGTCGTGCACAGGATCATGCCGCAACATTCACTAGAAAACGTTTGGCAGTGGGGTTGGACTCAGAAATTTCACCTGGAAAACAGCTTCAGAGGGGCTTTTTTTTTTTTTTTTTAGGTAGAGTTCTGAAGGAAAGGGCACTGTGGGTCTTTGATAAAAGAAAAAGTCTCGGCAGCAGAATAACGCAGGAGGAGGTGGCTTGTTTTCAACACTACTGAATGAACACTTCCATCATCTGGTACCTGCGTAAGAAACCAAGGGAGTGTGGCTGGTGAATTTAGCTACATGTGAAACTATTGAATTGGAGGTAGCGGGGTGAAACTAAGATGTGAAGAGATGTATAATTGAAAACAAGGAAGATGACCAATTGGTGGCTTTGGCGACCTCTGTGGAAGCAAAATCTGTATGTGGAGAGAGGGAAAGAGAAACACCTATGTCAAGATACGAGCAACGTGAGCCTGGATCTCCACGTCGGGGTGTGATAGCAGCTGGACGAGTCTGCTGTGGAGCTGGGAAGATTCATCTAACATGACCCGGAAGAGACAATCCTGCTTCCTCCTCAGTTCGTCAGCCACCTGGGCAGAAGGCGTCCAGGCCTTCAAGTTCCCCGCAAAGGTCAGGAGACGAAGGAGCACCGCAGGAGCCGTTCTTTGGTCAAATAAGAGCACCACAGATGCTGGTGCCTAGGGAGAAAAAAAAACCCAAAAAGCATAAGAGAGAAAATTGACAGAAATTAACATAAAGCTGAACCTTTGATGACATTAACTCAAGAATTGCATAAATGATAGTTTATCTGAACAGCCAAAGTACACAGGTTGTTTCATCAACACAAGATAAAATCGGAATCTTTTTTTACATCTCACCTGAGCTTGAACAATGTCATCCATCATATCTGGATTCGAGGACAGATTCACCAGTACTTTCAGAGTTTGAACCTGAAACAAATACACAAGACACTTCTCAGATCCCCTTTATAGTCAAATCACCTGACTGCTAATTAGCCAAAGAATCAGTAAAATGTTTGAATGGTTCTCTCTCACAGACATATCAATGTTTGATTTATAGACAACAGGAATTGGTCAGGTTTATCGAGAAATTAAATCTTTAACACAGACCTGTAATGCTTCACTGCTCACAACCAGGAGAGACATTAGAAGTGTAATCGATTGCTTCAGTAAGTGCTGATGTGTGTCAGTGACTGAAAGGTTTGTCAGCAGCCTCAGAGCACTGAGCTGAAGCTCAGAATTCACTGGTGACATTTCGATCAGTTCCAGCACTCGTGGCACATAAACCTATAAAGAAAAGATGAGTTTACCAACATTTTTTCTAAAATACAGATATAAAGTTGAATAACACAGTGTTGTGTAGAATAAGTAATATACCTTAACGTGTTCCTGGTTTGGGATGTTCATGGATAGATTGTTTAAAGCGTTCAGAGTGTGCACCCTAACGTCTGCGGCAGGGTCGGAAAGGAACCCAGCTATGATATGAATCCCTTCAAATTCCCGTATTAGATTCTGTGAAACGAATAAAGCAGGGAAAACAAATAAATGCAAAGATAAACAAGTCTGCAAATAATACAGTGGACTTTCATATAATTGAAAGTAGCTGCTCATTTTTCATCGGTGTAATATTCAGTTAAAAAGGATTCAGATTCTTGGCTGAACGGCTTTAGGTTGACCAGCTTTTGTACTTTACCTGGTTCACAGTAAAAGCAGCAGCATTTCCTAATGTGAGGAGAATCCGACACCTGTCAGAGGGATTATTGTTGTTCTGGAGACATGAGAGCAGCATTCTCAGGTGCTGTGGCTCCAGATTGTTGGGGGATTGATGTATGATGTCACCTGATGGAGCACATAGAAACATCTGATCCACAGCACACAAAAAAATATCAAAAAATATGAATAATTACAGATTGGACATTATAACTAAAAAGGCACAACATTTAGGAAATAACTTTTCTACTGTTAAGTACTTAAACAATATATGGACAGAAATATTTAGTCAAATATGGGATTTATGAATTTGTGCACTTCAGTCACAAACTTGTGCGTGCGACCAGCACATGCAAAACATTTTGGGCAATGCTATGCTCCCAACTTTGTGGCAACATGCATAAAAGACAGTATGGTCAATAACTGTTTGGTGAGGAGTTACCAGACTGGTCCACACAGAACCCTGACCTCAACACCATCCAGCGCCTGTGGGATGAACTGGAAGGAGACAACTCCATCTTTAAGTGTACTAATTAGATTAAATTACCAATGCAGTCATTTTTGGTATAACAGCCAGGCATCTGTATATTTTTTGTCTATATAGTTTATATTGAATTGCATCCAAACAGTTTTCATCATGATAAAAAGGACATAACAGTGGGATGGCACAGCTGCATCACAGCTGAATGTTTGATTTTTTTTAGGTTGGAGTACGCTTCACTAATGGATGGATTCCCAGGGCTCCATTAAAAATAACATATGGGCTCTTACCTGTTCAATAAGCTTTAACAATGACATAAGGATACATGTAGTGTGCGACTGAAAATCAATACACTTTGTTGGAATTCTCATATAGAAATTGGCATTTAGCAAATAATGATTTTTGTTGTCCAACAGTTTACATTGTTTTGTCATTAGGTTTAGAGCAGGTATAGTTTCCCCAGAAATAAACTAATCCACTGCGATTTTATAAACATCCATCGTAGAAGCAGCAAATAAAGTAGCTTTGGTTTCCTTCAATGTGTGAATTTGCCCTTTGGATTTACCTTCCATCATCAGTTCAGCGCAGTTCCCGTTCAAGGAGCTGTGTGGTTCTTACCTGATGTAACATCCACCGGCCGGGGACACACCACGTCCAGTCCGGACACTCGAGCCAGAAGGCTGCCGGGCTGCAACTTCACCTCACTCTGCTGACCACTCTTTACACTCGCCGAGCTTTCACTCGTCACACTCTTCTTGTTTCTCTTGAGAGTCCCCCCGCTAATAAGTTTGTATATACCGTAGGAAGCTCCAGCTCCGGCAACGATGCCTAGCAAAGCCTTCATGTTACCAAGTCTGCTGCCATCCTCCATGCTGCTGCTGGTTAGAGCTAAACCCTGAGAGCTAGCTAACGTTAAGCCCCGAAACGCTCTAACCAAAGAAATAATAGCTCACCAGCCGGGTTCATTAGCTCGCTGGAACCATTTAAAACCCATACAGTTTATAACAAAGTCCATCCAAGCACATTGCGACAGTTTTAAAACTGAAGAAGTTGATAATAATCCACAGTTGTCAACACTTTTCTGCCCAGTTCTCTCGGGCCAGTTTTGTGTGGCCAATAAAAACTTTCCCGGAGTGTCAGTATATGGGCTTCTCATGACCAAAAATATCATCGAATATAGTACGTTTTTCCAATAACATGTTATACGAAGAGCATTTCCAAGAGCATAAAACATTTTTTTGGTGTGTAAAACCCAGATCACAGATTTCGTGTGCTATACTTAAAAATCACAGCGATACATTAGTTGGCCAACCTTTTTTGTAGCCAACTTTTACATGTTACCTAGCAACAGTAAATTTTCCAAATTAAGAGCCTATGAAAACGCAATGTGATTATCTTCTCACTGTGGGATTATCTATTCTGATTTTAGACGTGTCAGAAACTATATATGGATTTTGCAAACAGAGCTTGTTCTAAAAGAGTGCGACATGCTACACTGTCATAAACATGCAAGGCAAGTTGTTCCATCACAAGTTTAAATTACAGGTGACGACCTATCAATGCACATTCAATTAAAATGAAAAATAACTTTAAATAGTATGCACACTGTCTATGTTGACTGTCTATCATGTCCCAATAATTTGAGGACAGCTTCTGGGAAAACGCTCAATCTTACAATTATCAGTCTGTACACTTGTGGCTTTTCTGGAGGTGAACACATGGTGGCTCACTTTTCTTCCAAAAACCTCAATTTATTGAAGGCCACCATGTGGACTAATGAATAGTATGTCGTTTTTAACATTGTCCTATATCCAAACTCACATGTGCCTTACTGTAAAAAAACAAAACAAAAAAAAAACCAGACTAATCTTTTTGAGGAGTCCAACAACTTTGACAGGAAAACTAACAATATCAGGCAGGTGTACTCTATTCAAATTTACTTTGGGACATAAGCTTTGGCTATCCCATGCCACAAGATTGTTGAGTATTTCAAGGTTTAGTGACAGACAAGGATGTTCACAAAGATAGCAATACTGTTGATTTGATGATCTCATTTAACAATCAAAACAAGTGAAATCCTGGAATTCTTTCAAAACTTTACTTTTAATAGCAGTTGATTAAAGCACACAAAGTTAATCTGCAGCTGGACGCTTTCCTTAAAAAAAGAAAAGAAAAGAAATTAATTTTCCATGGTTTTAAGTTTTGGAATGAAGTAGTCACAAAACATATACTTACCCATATATTTGTAGTCACTTAATGCAGTAACCTACAAGTAAAAAAAGAAAGATGTGTATAGGTTATGACAACTATAGCAGTATTTCTACACATTTACAAGTTATAAGGGTAAAAATCAGAAGCCAACACTATTGAACGAGAAGGCACAACAGCCACGTTCCGAAGGAAAACAATGAAAAGTAATCCCTTACCTTTTGATCTTGGTTGTAAGGCCGATTCTTGTGGTCTTTGCATTTCAGAAGGCTTGGTTTTTTAAATTTTGTTGTCTCAGAGCAAGTTTCCATTGGTCTTTCACACTTTGCTTCTGTGCCTGCTGATGAGGCGTATAACAGACTTTTGCTTGATGTGTCGTGGCTGTTCCCGAGCGATTTCTTGACTTCACCAACGCATTCATAGAGGATATTGACGTTTTAGGACCAGGGCCGTTTCGATTGTCTTCATTTGCCCAGTAGACACAGTCTTTGGGTGCAGACTGAAGTTCAGAAGGCCAGTAGACCGAGTTTCTGGTTTGCCTTTTCAAACTGACTGGAACTGTCTTTACCTTAGGTGGTTCGATGAAGGTCTGTTGAAGGCCAAGTCTCTTTGCCCTCTTATATCCATCATTTTGGACAACACTCCTCCGTCTCTGTGGCAAAAAAAATTGGCGTTTTGGTTTTCTAGCACCATAAGACCTCATCCCTTTAGGTCTGGCAACCGTGTTGTCATTTAGTATCTGCATGACAGAGGCCCGATTCTGAATGTAAGGGTCTGATGTCTCCTCAATTCTGTCCTGAGTATTCAAGTCAGTGCGAGTGGGATTGACTTTCTGATATCTAGAATAGCCATTAGATCTGCTTGAGCCATGAAAAGAAGTGGGGTGCCTCACTCTTAGCAAGTTAGATCTGTTGGGCTGCTGTTGAGGTCCGCGTTCATCATTTACAGGCTGGTAGATAGTTGGAGTAGAACTTGTATCCTTTGATTCTGTGCCTATAGTGGGTTGAAATGACCTACCTGCCATGGGGAGAGGTCTTTTTAGTTTATGCACATTTTTTGGAGTGTAGAGCCGATTACTTTGTGGATATAAATTTTTAACCCGGTTATTCAAAGATGGTGGCCTTTGTTGTTGTAAATCCTTACTTTGAGTCCCTCTGTAGAAGTCTTCTCTGAGATTAAAGCCAACTGGGGGCAATGGATCATCCAGTGTAGAATCTATTGGGGTATATTTAGCATTTGAAGGATTTCTTTTGGGTACATTACTCGAATAGTAGTTGAAATCCTGAGACCGGCTGTGTGAAGGGTTGTTCAAGGATGCAGACACATGGCCTCGTCGGGAAGTGTCCTTTCCATAGGATGAGCCAAAGGGAAAGTGCATTTCTCCCTGTTGCCCGTTACCCATCGACTGTCTGTATGGATTTTCAGAAGCTTTTTGGAAAAGGTCATCCTTTTCCCTGGGATGACCGCCATTAGCCAAATTACTCGGAACATATCCAGTGGCTGCAGAATGGCGTGGGTAGGGAGCAGAACCTAAATTAGATGCTGGGTTGTCATAACCACGCAAAGAAGTGAAACTTTCAGTGGAGCCAGCAGGATTTGGAATAGAGAGCGGTTCCTTTGGCTTGTAGTAGTTCCCAACTTCCGCTGGACTCTCATCATCGTGGGCAGTATGTTCTTGTGCAAACTCAGACCTGTAGCCCAGAGAAGACTCTTCATCAATATTTTTCATAGTTTCCCGTGCAGTTTGAAAATGTCTGCTTGCGTCACTGCCTGGTGTTAAGAAGGAGACCTTCAAAGTTTCAATAAATCGCTTAAAATGATTAATTGTTGGGAAACTGACACCCTTCCCATTATCTGGTGTGTGTTGCTTCAACAACTGGCCAAAGGGATGGTGGTACCCATTTGAATATTCAGGCAACCGTGCAGGAGTGGGCTGGTGCTCTGAAAACTGTTGTCTGGGGTCTGGCTGTCTTTGCACCACATCTTCTCCTGTATTACTGAAGGTGTCCTCTTCATCTTGGTTTCTATAATGGATGGGTTCTCTCTGAAGGGGGACAAGGCCTTGCTGTCTCATTGCTTGTTGCTCATTTGCATTGTTTGTGTTCAAAGGTAATTCAGAATGATGCTGGTGAGGAGTTCCTGGGCTTTCATAGAGGTCGAAGGCACGTGCAGTATTGTAACCTATCAGGAAGTAAACATCACTTTAATATCATGTTGCTTGAATTAGTGAAGAATGCTGAACTACTAACCATTTTGAGGAAGAAAACAAATGCAGCTGTAGAACAGAGCACAAAACCAAGAAACCCTGGATAATAGAAAAAAAAAAGTTCAGTTTGTTCTTTTACAAATCACCCTTTAAAAACAACTTAAATTTATAAGAGCATGTTATAAAAAAAAAAAAAAAAAATACTAAAACCAACCTACAACAGTTGGAGATAAGTTAAGGGTTAATAGTGTCACCTGTTTCAAAACAATTCTACAAAAGCCAAATGTGCTCCAGCACATGTCTAAATCTGTGAGTCTCGTACAACTTTTAGTTCAACAACCTAAGCATGCAGTAGTGGAGGAGAGCAACGAGTCATAAGACATAAGGAGGGTTAAGGTATTTCCAAGCCCTCATATGCAAACAATACAATTTAAATCATGGGTGAAAATAAACTCCAAATTAAAAATGTCATGTCATAGTCATGTTCTTATCTGCCACTGAATAAAGTTAGAGAAAAAACAGTTGAGATGTAATCATTTAGAATGAAATAAAGGGCTGTGTTTGTATTTACCCAAATGGAGACGCCATGGCAGTGAGTTCAACCTCAGAATCCACTGGAATCAGGGACAGCAGCAGACAGTGAATTAGAACCACCAGCCCAGACAGTAATCACTCATACTATGTCCTTTTTTATTTAGACAATTTGAGGACGGGAGAAAATATGAGCCCAATGAAGCCTCAGAATCAGTTTACTCTGTTTGTAATTAGTTGATTGAAGTCAGAATGTGTCTTGGGAAAATCAGACCAATGAGACAAGTGTGGGCGGAGCCTTCATTCAGAGCTGGGTGACTCTCTCTTGTGGTTTCAGAAACTTGTGTTTTGTTTGTAGCATATACTAAACCCAGTCCTGTAAACTTTACCCTGCATGGCTTCAGAAAACACAAACATAAATAAAGCCAAGCAGAGTGACTCAGCTGTAATCCTAAACAGGCCTCGGGCACTTTCTCTGGATAATTGTTAACAAGTGGGCGAGGATATTCTCTTTCATATATCACCTTTCACCTGTCCAGAGTAACCAACTGTTATCTCCACAGCTGATATTTTCTCTCGTCTGTCATTCTCCTGTCTTTTTAAAAAAATTTTATAAGCATCTTCATCTTCGTGCAGCATTATATTAAGTTGCATTAATCCAGCAATGTTTTGCCGGTGTCACTAGTTGGTTCATGACGAGTTAACGATAGACTTCTGGGAGCCTACCTGCTCACTGAATTAATGATGAGCTGTGTTTGCTGTTCAGTGACAGGAAATGGAAAAGTTCATCGTGCAGAGCGAGAGCCATGCCATCGAGCTGGCTTTGAAGATGGACATGACACACAAACACTTTCAGAGGAAATGCCAGCAGGATGCATTCACCAAATGGCTGAACCGGGTAAAATTACACATGAGGGCGAATTCTGGTAGGTGACTATTTAAATGCTTGTGAGTGACTGTTTGCTTCACCATTTTTTTTGCATGTGCAGTTTTCGCAAGCTGTAGCTCTTTCTTGCATATGAACGGAGTAAACATTCACTAGGGTTATGAAACGTGTCCAAATGGAGAGTCTTTTCTTACAACCATGTATTCCTGAAATTATACACCCACTCTTATGACTCATTTTATCCCTGTGCACCTTTAACTCAGGCACTAAACTCTGCTCTGGGAATCAGTCTGATTGAAGTGCCTTTCTGTTGTTCCTGGAAGCTAAATAAAATGTTTTGTCCCATAAAGAGAAGTTGCAGAAATTCAAACTATTATACTTACAAAATGAAAACATTCCAAAGGGCTTTTCATTCTAGCTGCTATCAAAACCTCTGGAGCCCTTAATAAATGCTGATCGTGTTGAACACATTATTGATCAATGGTGTAATCTTACGAATTATTCAAAAGCAACCAAAGACTATTTCAAAGTGAGAATTTACTTGTAGTTTTATTGAAAACACTAATAAATGGGATTATCAAAGGCTATCTTTCCATGCAGATAGACATCCTTCAAGAAACTCCATGACACAGCTTCCTAAGGTCAATGAAATGTATTCTGTACTTTTGGGTTTGTGCAATATCTTCAGGTGAATGCACTTTTGTTTCTCTGAATATAAACAAAACCACAAAATCACTTTTACTAGAATAAAAACAATGGTAGCAATACAACCGGAATCAGTTCTCTGCCTCGGTTTGTGTGTTTATATTACTCCTGCAGAAGTTTGGCAATGAGTTTTACTGAGAACAGCAACACCCATTGGGATGGAGAAAGATGTGATGGAGTTTCGTTGCTTCCAAACAACCTCTCACTGAAGGTGGGTTCTCTCACAGAACAAATCAATCACATTACTTTTTTTTATTTATTTTTTTAATAGTAAGAGAATGTGCTCAGTCTCCACAGAGAAAGATGTTGGCTTTGGTTTTGAAACTGCAGCTGCAAGCTTCTGCAAGTACTCAGTGATGACATATCTGTTACATAACACTGAAAGTGGAGTCCACTGTAAACATATGTTCAGTTTCTTTTAAGAACACTGATCACAGCCGTTTGCAGCTCATTATGCTTTAGTATACATACTATGTAGCTCTGCAGCCCTCACAAATTGCACTGCCATTGCGCCTATTTACCTGTTTATTTAACTGTTTACAATTGTAAACACTGTGTATATTGTTTTTGTTGTGCCAATTTGTATTACATTTCTGTCATATTTTATATTACTCTCTACTTTACTCTATTGCACTCTTTACTTATTTATGTTTCTGTGTCAATCAGGCCTTGACTACATAATAGTACATAAGACTACTGGACTTGTGTTATATTCTCGATTTGTTTTGGACTCACATTTGCCCCACAAAGTCAGTGCAGTTTTGGGCATTATTTACACTGGACTTTTAGCCCGACACCTCCCCTCATTAATAGCGTCTCAATATGACTATGTTTGGAGAACAACAGGAGCCGGTTGTTCACATTATGGAACCTCACTAAGTGCTAAGTTTGGAAATGAACTCAGTCTGAGGGACTAAATCAACATCAGCAAAACATTTTATTCAACTGGAAATTTAGTGAAAACCTATAACAGTCAAACTTCACTTTTTCTTTTGCACTTGTTTTGCATTTGACTTTAAAAAGACTTTATTGAAAGTTTCAAATGTGTTTACTTTTCTATAAACACCACCTAACTTTTTTCAGATGTTACAGGTTCCAAAATTGTTTGATTACAAGATGAATCAAAATTTGTGAACATATACTCTGTTTCTAGATACACTTTTGATATGAAGAGAGTGTCATTGACTTTTTTTTCCCACCCTCAAATCCTTACCTATTTTTTTGATTTATTTCCCCCCAGATCTTCAAATATTTAGAATTACAAGACTTGCTGAACTGCGCAGAGGTTTGTTGCTCATGGAAAACTATCATCCAGTCAAACACACTGTGGAGTCAAGTGAGTACTGAGGAACTGCTTCTTGTATTTATTTCATACTAGATGTTCCACTTTAACATCACCGAAAAATATGTGCACTAATTTCTCCCTTTTTTAGATAAACTTTTCTGTGGGGAAAGACTGGATAACATGCTGTACAATGAAGGAAATTCTGGAGAATTACCACATTTTTGTCACACATCTCAACCTTCGAGGCTGCAAGTCTCTAGAGTGGCGCAGCCTAAACAGTATCAGTGAGTTTTACTGATTCTATTGTTTATTTTATTTGTTCTCTTAAAATTTTTTATTGCAAAGCAGCCACTTTTCTCTTATGTGTTCTCTGACCAATGCAAAATATGGTAATTTTGATAAATGTTCTAAACATTGATTTTTATTGGAAAAAAAAACAAACAAAACATAAAAACAAAAATAGTTGGTCCATCTGATGCAGACTGTTCTACAATATTGAAAGGTTGTGAATAAATTTTTTCAAAGACAAATCATAGATCATAAGTTCATTTGAATCAGGAAAGCCTGATAATCTCGTATTTTTTGGGCTTTCTCAAGTGGCTTGGCTCTAGCTCCTCCTCCAGCTCTCTCTGTAGCTCCAGTGCTGTGTTCCAAAGCTCAGAGTCCGTTTGGTCCTCATTCACTCGGTTGTGCTGTCGGTCCTTTGAGCACCCTCTGTTGTAGGAACGTACATACTCCTCCACACTGTCTCCAGCATATTCAAGGGGAGACTGACACTGCAGGCCTGAGTGCCTCACCCCAGGATGCAGGCGGAGCCAGTACACCATATAATGGATGCTGAACAAAAAAAGCAACATAGGTTTTAAGTCATGTATTTGCATGAAAATGTATTCAGAATTATATCAGAGTAGAAGAACCCACCTGTAGTCACACATCCATGGGTTTCCACCTAGTTCCAGCTTTGATAAGAAGTAGAGGTCCTCAAGAACCCCATGTTGAATAAAATGCAGACCGTTATCCGACAAGTCCAGCTCACGAAGATGCAAGAGCCCAGACAGGGAACCTGGTAAAGGGAATGGAAAGATCTATTTACATTATATAATGATGGAACTAAATACCCAATTGGTATTTGCCATATAAAGTAAGACAAAAGCTAACAGTACAATAAAACTCTTTTCAGATTGTTCTGAAACACTTCTGCACAGTCATTATGTAATGTATCCATCTATCTCAGCTATCTCTTCCATGAATAATGTTAATACTGTATACACAAACATGACAGAACATCTCTGAAAAGATAAATGGGAAAACAGAAGTCAGCACCAGTTGTATAACTGTTCTTGACCTTTTGACTCTCCATATGTCTTCTGTCTCAATAACAATAACATACTGCATGCATGTGCTTTTTCATTCTCAGAATTACTATTGAGAAATTCTAACAATATTGTACTCTTTAAATTTGACCTGTATTGATTCATAAATAATATCCCTTTATCAATTTACCTGTGTCAAGATGTTCCATGCGGTTATTACTGAGGTTAAGCTTCCTGAGACTTCTTGCTCCGTGAAAGGTTTTGGCTTTGAGATGTCTGATTTCATTATGAGATAGATCAATATGCACGGCATCCTCTGGAATACCCGTAGGCGCCTCAGTTAGACCTGGAGATGAAACGGAAACATTAATGGAGGTGGTTACCAAAATATATCAAATCATTTATATCTGCCAAGATATGTTTGCATCATGCTGTATGTGCTCTGCTATGAAAGGGAGAGATTTTACTTCTGAGCCATTATTGTTTTTCTGACTCAAAAACGACTTGCATTCCTATAAGTCCACAATAATTGGCTCAAGAATAAACTATTCTTTACTTGAATTTGACTCTAAAAGCCTGGCCTCTTCCCAGTATTTGCCACATTTTTTTTTAAACAAATCACTTGATTTAGTTCTGTCAGTAAAAAAAAAAAAAAAAAAAAAAACAAAA
>OMNM01001289.1:3405-18137 GCA_900302745.1 Parablennius parvicornis
AGAAGAAGAGGGGGGGGGGGGGGGGGGGGACGACACTCTATTCATGTTTACGATATGTTATTTTTGTGCAATCACGTCAGGTCACTTTGTTGTAGGCTGTAGTAGATTTTCATCGTACAATCTGCACGGAGCAAACTTCATGTGGTGACCTAAAGTTATTAGATTTGTGTCGGGAGAGTTTACGGCCGATGAAATAATTAAATATTGTGGGCAAGTCGAGAGGGACGATCGTCACAACCAATCAGCAGACGGCTGTGTTGTCGCTCCTCCTCACAGACCCATTCCTCAGTGCTAGGTACCTCAATGGAGGGGTGACGGAAGAATCATAACCGGTGGTTATGGTTTTTTCCGTACCATGCACAACTTTTGTGAGTGGGGCCGCATGAAAACCTGCCCCGCCCTGTTCCATCCTGGCACAAACAAGGATTGCCCCCTTGTTGGTCCCACAAAAAGTGCGGTGGGACCACGGCTTATATCACTCCGTAACAGACTCAATATGAGAACAGTGCTACCTTAATTATTAGGACCTCAGTCTTCTGGTACCTCGTTTATCTGGATCTGCGCCGTGCATCATGTGATAACCGTCTGCAGTCAGGTGGCCCAGATGTGGACCCAGATTGTCGCCTATAGGTTTTATACAGCAGAGCTTCTTTACCTTTTTTGCACCACGGATCAGTTTGAAGCAGTAGTATGCGGTGGTGTTTCAGTCAGGGCCAGCAGTAACAAAATACAACTCCCCTCTCAAAAAAAGTATTGTTGCCTATGCCGATGCAGCAGCCGCACATTATGTCCTTCATCGGGCCACCACGATTGTGTGAAACACACCGTTTTAGAATCAAAAACAGCACCAAATGCCAACAGCAGCACCAATCTAATCCAGAGAAAGTAAAAAAAAAACAAAAAAACCTAGCACTCACCCATCACTTGTAAAAGGCACCTAAAACAGGTCATATCATCCGATCTTGCAGTTGAATTAGCCGCCATCACCTTTCCAGAATAGCAGACGTGCAACAGTGCGTCATCACGCACCTGCCTATGGGCCAATCAGTCAAGCATCTTTTGAATGACAACACCAGACCAGCACTAGAAACTCTGCTTGCCTGTGGGCGTTCTGTCAATAACACATCAAAATTTGATTGGCTGATGATACAGTCACTCAACATTTTACCCCAATAGCAGCGTTGAGCTTCGATCAGAGGTTAGCAATCCAATTACTGCTGGCCCCAGCAGAGGAAAGGAGCTGTGATGTGTTTATAGGACATAGGAGATTTGAGCTCCACAAAAGATAACCATTTGTTTTCTAGATAAAGTTGCATACTGAACAAGCAGCCTAATTGATTCCAGACACAGATTTCAGAATCACTTTTTAATCATAAAAATAAATAAAAATAATTTTGACAGGGCTTGCTGCCACTGACTGCACACCACTGGTTTTAAGTAACATCATTTTGCTGCATACCGGCAGGATGGTGTATGAAAACGCCTTAAGGATGCATGAAAAAAACAAAAACCTGTGATGAAGTTAAGCCCCAGAAAGACGCGCTGACAAAGCGTTTTTCTAAATAAAACTCGCAGATTATGCAGAAAAACAGAAAGTTAAATGTACATTTTCAAAATAAACCTTTTTATTCTCTCTTTGTGGCCTGGTATCAAAAATATCCACACCCAGTGTTTGGGGACCGCCTCTATAAATTACATATAAGAGACACCGTATTGATGCATGCACAAACATTTTTTCATCAAAGTTTAAAAGGAATAATACACTATTGTGGGGTAGAGCGGTCGTCTCCCAGCCGGAATGTTGCAGGTTCAATTCTCCACCTGCTTCCATGCTGAAGTGCCCTTGGGCAAGACATTGAACCCCAAATATCTCCCATTGGCAGTGACATTGTCTTGCATGGCTGCAGCCTCCAAAGGTGTGTGAATGGGTGAATGTGATGAACTATGTAAAGCGCTTTGGGGCTGCTCATGCAGCTGAAAAGTGCTATATAAGTGAAGTCTATTTACCATCCTGTACATGTAGTAGCAAAAAAAACATGTTTTGATCATTTTCATCTGGATGAGAAAGTGCGTCTGTCCAGCACTGTCCTAGATAATTGAAGTAGTACTGTACTTATTTTTTGGTGCTTAGTGAATTGTGAGATTAGTTCTTAATCACACAATCAGATTCAGTTTAATTTCAACTTCAGTGACGATTCACAGGAATCACCTGACCATCTGTCTGTCCAGACCCTTGAAAACATGTTTGGACAATTAAAACAAAGAAGAGCCTAAATCTGCACTGAACATGTTGTTTACTTCATTAAACATGGTTTTCACGTCAAAACAAGATTCATATATCCAAAAACTTTCATTACAATCGGAAATCTTACTTTTATACCATTTTTACGTTATTACAACTTTTAAATGTTTAATACATAGCCCCATTTGATTTTATTCCCTCAATAAATTTGAACCAGGTAACACATATTCCAGTTTCCCTGTTATATTAGCCGCAAGAGTAAAAACTCTTGATCTTAAGTGAGGGGAATACTTGTTGTGGCTTAAACATTTTTTTAATGGTTTGAGTGATGACGGAGTCAGCTAAATAGTCCCAATGGCTCTACCTGCATGTTTGTATTAATTCTGTTCCTCCTGACTAAAAAAACACTCTTAGATTAATTATATAACCCCCCTCTAAAGACAAACGCTTGTTGAACATGTTTTACAGGTTTGTCACATTGACCTAGTAGCACATTGACACGTCATTTGATTTTAAACTGTGACATACGAATAAATATTAGTTCCGTGATGAAGTCCAGTTTTGTTCAAATGTACAGTTTTTTAAATAATTGAAATCGAATGTCTGTTATTTTTATGAGAAACATACATAGATAAAGAAGACTAAACATTTCACAGGATGCTGAACTTTGCCATGGTTGACCAATAAATCAAATTCTTGCCTTTCATAGTGCTTATGTTGACTTTTGTTAGAAATAAAGGCAGACAGGCCCTCAATTAGAGGGACATAATACAAACAAAAAGTAAGTCAGTATTTATCTCAGCCTCTGCTCCTAGGACCAATTACACATGAATGGAAGAGAACAGCCCACATCCCCACTCCAGGAATGTGGAGGCATTTCACTCTGGACTCCAGGGGCGGTTTAGCTTTGCCCCATCACCTTCCCACCCCCACCCCCCATCAAAAAGAGGGTTGCTAATTTGTTGCGCTTGACCCCGGGCTTTGTGCCTGATGTGTATCTAGTTTGTAAAAAGGGCTTTTTATCTGGTTTTTAAATATGTCTGGGCTCATAGGGTTATGATGCTTTTATATTGGTCAGCGAGGTACACAATGCTGCACCCCCTCCTCCAGCGCATGCACACACCCTCCCGCTCACGCATGTGCGCACACACACACACACACACACACACACACACACACACACACACACAGGCCCAACCCCCATGGTCCTTGTGGCTTCTGCTGTGTCTCCTGTGAGGAGGGTCACTAGGACATTCCTCGCCCGACCCCTCAGCCCTGTTCAGCCGGCTGGAACAGAGCGAGACCCAAAACATGTATCCACACCAGACACACAACAGACCAACAACTCCATCTGATTCTATTGGTCTCAGTCAGATATCTAAATAAATATAATTCAACGACAATGTAATTGATTTATTTCTCTGTCAAAATGTGTTTTACTATGGTTTGTCTCCTGTCAGCTATATTGTTTTGTTTTTTCTTTCCACATCATTCAAAATGAATTCAGTTTTATACATGTTCCATCACCTGGAAAGCAGATACCTCCAGAAACATAACATTTTAACAAAAAAACCTGAGAGATCCCATTGAAGAAAGCACAGGCCACGAAGAAACTACCACTGCTATAGACAGGGAGAAGAAAACCATCCCCATTTATTGGAACAACGTCTAATATTGTAGAAACATTTTTTTTCCCAAAACATTCCTCAAGATATAATCCCACCATGTAAATGTTCATCTGGAGAAATGTCTCTAAAGTTGAAGCGCTGCATCAAGAACAAAATGAAGCTACTGCATGTGGCTGGGAACACTTCGTGATATCTTTAAACACAACAAACCCACTAACTTTCCACAGTTCCATCGAGCTTGTTATTAACCTGCCTCTGATGTTATGGCACTGAATAATTATGTGAAGATGTTTTCTAAAATTCAGTTTGAGAACATCGGCTCTCATCAAGATGGTGTCTTTTCAAAAAGACCTTGAAGATTTTATTGATACAGACTCTGTACTCAAATACTGTATAAATCCTAAAGGAGAATTATCAGCTCGGGAAATGCATGCTGCATTTTTAATTCCATAAGTCAGCTTCTTCACTAGCCAAGATTTCACAGCATCTTTTTGTTGTGGAATCTGAAAAACCCATTTGTTTAATTTCAGCTGTCAATTCCTCATTTTGTGTCATACGGTCTGTCCATCACTTCCAAAATCCATGCCACTGCAAGTGAGCACTCTGTTGCTTTGTATTGTTGTGTCATACATGTGAGAAGAATCCTGCTTGGAGCTCAATAGTACAATTTCATTGCATTTTTTGTTATTGTTGTTCCTACCTCTGAATTTTGAGAAAGTGTCTTTCCAAAATCCTTTTTGCTCATCTCATAAAATCCTTTAAAATTGGAAATCTCAATCACACTGCAGCCTCCTGCACTTTAATCACATGGGTTGTGCTGGTTGCAAGGAATCAATGCCAACTATTCAATTCATTCTTCTTTCAATTGCTGATTTTCACTGTCCACTACTGAACTTAGAACATGGCTTTTTTGTGTAGTCTGGGTTTCTTTAGCTGGCAAGATGTCAATATGACAACTAATACAAAAGTAAAAGTTAAAGATGGCACTGGCAGCAGTGACCCAGGCTGTTAGTGTATGTTTGCCATGGAGACAAGTCCTGGTGTACACGTGCGAAGCCAAACAAAACACACAGTAAAGCAGGGGTCACCAACCTTTTTAAAACCGAGGGCTACCTTAAGATTACCAAATGGCTGGAGGGCTATCAGCTCAAAATATATATATAAACATATTAAATAATCCAAAAAGCATAAAATATTACTCACATTTTTACAAAAAATTGTATTCATAACTTTTTGACAATTATTTGTAAATGAATGTATTTATGTTTCATTGTCAAAATGACTTTTATTTTGTGCAAATGAACATGTCACAATTTAATTCAACAAAAACCGAGCTTAAATAGATTTTTTCCCAATAAATGAGATCATGTCAACTAAAACTTTGAATCTGATGAACAATAAACAATCAATGATCAATGAACATTGATCAATAGACCATGTAACATGGTGTTTTACTGAAACACTGTTAAGTCTTGTCTGTCAGTTAGTGAGAAACCTGGCATTCCATTTTGTCCACTAGTTTGCTGTATTCTAGTGTACAGTTTGACATTGCCACTCTCAGTGACTCCTGCAGATGTGAATCAGTTAGACGTGTTCAGTGTTTACTTTTTTTAGAAGTTCATATTTGAAAAGGCTGATTCACAGAGATAAGTGGATCCGACGAGACAAGCAACCTTCACGGCTACTCAGATGTGCTTTAAGGTGCAAGTCATTTTGCAAAGTTATTATTTCCATTTCCACCTGCCCTGCATCCAAGGTGAAGGTTGTACTTATTAGGTTCTCAGCTGTGCCTGTGATGTCCACTGATATAAAGGGATTTGAAATGAATGACACACATGGCTCAATGTGATCAAAATCACAAAATCTGTTCTCAAACTCTTGCATCAGTCTGTTAATCACTTGGCAGTATATTTCTACAGCTTAAGCAAAAGCCACAGATGCAGAAGCATTGTCACTCAGAATGTTTTGCACAGAGGGGAAGTGCATAACACTTTTTCTTTGCAAATGCGCAGAGAAAATGTTAATTTTAGTTTTAAAAGCTTTTACAGCACTGATCACGTTTGTAACAGTCTTACCGGTGCCTTGCAGCTCACAGTTAAAATTTTTTCTGTTTTTTTTGTGACGTCTGTTAAAAAGGCAATGTCAATGTTGTCCAAGAGGGAGGTGTCCCCTTCTCTGCTCTGCATGAACTCCTTTATTTCACTCAAGTGCCAGGAAACGTTTCAAAATCCGTCCTCTGCTGAGCCACCGGATGTCTGTATGTAGCAACAGGTCTCCATATTCCACCGACAGCTCCTCCAAAAGCACCTTAAATGCCCTGTGTTGCTTGGCTTTAGTGCGAATGCTATTGATGACTTTTACAACGGGCGTCATTACGTGATCAAACCCGGTCACTTTCGCGCATATCGCCTGCTGGTAAATGATACAGTGATAGTGACGGAAAGGTGGGAAGTATGGGTGATTCTTGCAATGCGCAATGAAGCCCGGCCGGCATCCCACCATTGCCAGTGCACCATCGGTAGTTACTGACGCAAGCTTCTCCAGTGGCACTTTTTTCTCCACGAAGAAAGTTTTCAACGCGTTGTAGAGGTTCATTCCCTGTGCAGTTGTCCTCAGCGGTATCAGCGTGAAGAGCTCTTCTTTAGTGGGGAAATCATCAAATACCATCCGAATAAACACCATTAGTTGAGCTGTCATAATGTGTAGCTCTGAAAAAAGCTTCTGTTGTATATTTGGACTTTTTTAGCGGTCTTGTGAAAAAAGACTGCTGCTTGTTCAAAGCTGCCTTTAACTCATGCCCTTTCTCCACCCGAAGCACACTCTTGGGGGGAAAGTTTATGTGGAAGCTGCTGTGAGTGGTTTGACCCTAACCTCGTATTGATGTAAAAAAGAACTCTTCTTCCCAATCTTTAAAAATGTGTTTTCTTTCTCTTCTCAGCCATGCTTTTTCACTGCGGTATGATCATTGATGTATTAGCAAAAGCGGGGTTAATTGTCATGCGCAGCGGACAGGTGAACTATGACCTCGAAATATACAGATGCATATTGTTTTAATATTTTATTTATTTTGATTAGCACCTTAAAATTCACATATGTGAAACTTTTACATAAGGCGCAGCATTAAAAACATTTTTTTTTTTTTTTTTTTGAGGCCGAACCACGAGATTTCAGAGGGTAATTTTAGAACAAGTCCCGCGGGGGACTGAGAAAGAGCCAATGGGCGACTGGGTGCCCACGGGCATGGGGTTGGTGATCCCTGCAGTAAAGGAACAACAGTTCAGTGGCACAAAATAGGCAACCACTGCCATAATTTGTTATGACATGATCACATGATCCTACATTCAGTTTTAGCATGAAGTACTGAAGATTATTTGTTCAAGACTGTGTCAGCTTCCCATCCGCTGTTTTAACACCAACCCGACACCCTGCTAATCTGAGCCCCCTTTTATGGGTGAAGTCAGTGTTAAGTTGAATGAGAATGGAGGACATGACTTGTATCAGGTCAGACTCTTCTTAAGAACAAGTGAAGAGTTTGTGTTGAAAACTCAGAGACCAAGGAGCTTCTGCAGCTCTGTCTGCAGCTTATGGAAAATGGGAAATGAGGAGTGACCTTTCTTCACCTCTCTGTTCTGTTGTCCCGGATGTGACTAACCGGATCACATCATAACACAAGCATGACACAATCTTAACCAGATCAGCATTTAATTACATTACTTTTGTGTTGGAACATGTAACCAGCCTTCATCATAACAGGAGAGTGGGTGTTGAACTTATTGAAGCCACCTTCGACCAATAGAAACATTTAGTGAAATGCTAAAATGAAACTCCAGAGAAGAAAAATCCAGGAAGAAGGTCAAGAAAAGTTCTAATTTTCTAGAACTTTCCAGACTGAGGGTGAAACCAAATGGAAATCCTTAGCTGGTATGATGTTTTAATGAGGTTCCTTAGTCTTTATATTACATTTTTATTTGCGACTGGAACGTGATGGTTTATTGCTGTTGTAAAAAAAGAATTACATTTTTAGAAATTGACAGTAATAAATGATAATGTAAAAACTCAAATACTAAATAAAACTGAAACTACCAAATCAAAAGATTAAGAGGTACTTTCACAAGCAGATCTAAACATTCATCAGCCCAGTTTCAGATTTTCAGAAGGAAACACAGAGATATGTTGTTAGAAAAGTGTTCAGGTTACTTATTCTCGACAAGTAACTATGAATACTCATTTTAGAAAACTCAGTGTAATTTGTAGTAGCAAGTGTCCTACAAATAAAAATAACTATTTCTATTGTGGCAGACTATGGCAGTTGAGCATGCCACCCCCGGTTTCACGCAGAGACGTGGAGTCACACAATACACAGACTTGTCGGCCGTGTATGTTTCCCACCTGTCACCCCGCGTGTCCGATTGTTTCCTCCTTTTTTGGCAGAGAGGTGAAGCAGCACACCTGATTCCCATCAGGAGCTTAATCACCTCTCTGCCACACCGACCTTTGTTCTTTTCCATAAACATCATGTTGAAAGGAATCAAATTAGGGACCTCAGCCATAAGGTAAGGCCTCCACAGGAGGCCTGACCTGGAGGGCCAGGACCCTATTGTTTTTGCTATATTTATTAGGGGCCTTGTTGGGGCCTTATTGTTTCTTTTTCCACCATACCAGGGCCTGAAACCCAAATTTGACCCCCCAAACATGCTCAAAAAATCACCAAATTTGCCACGCTCATCAGGATGGGTGAATTATTTCAGAAAATGTAAAAATGAACCCACAGAGGTCCAAACATGCTCTCTAGAGCCACCCAGAAACAAGAAACACTAAAACAACCACCACGGCCTGTAGGAATGTTGCAGGGAGATCAAACCAAAACCCATTTGTTCATCTCATCGAGACCTTCAAATCACGTGCCAATATCCCTGGCCTAAATCCAACAGGAAGTCCACAATTGGCCTTTCAAAATAAGTTACGATTTTCACCCAAAAAGGCCTTCACACAAATGCTATCTCCTCTAATGACGAATATCGCACCAGCTTGAAAACACAATGAAATGACAGAGGAAACGCTTCCGCACAAAACTGCTGAAAAACATTTTTGAGTTATGGAGCGGTTTACGTTTTATTAGACCTTAAAGTTGGGAACAATGTTAAAATGGTGACTTACTGTTCTTTACATGTGTACCACACAGCAAGTTACATTGACATTACACATTTCCCATGAAATGGGTCAGAAGCCATGATTGGTTAAATGGAATAAAATCATTTATATAATATATATAAAACCACTTAAAAAAAACTCAATTAATCTACCTATATCAACTAACTTCATAGTCAATGAAAAATGTACTCAATTACTCATTTCATGTGTATTTTCTTCTCACACAATATAAGGTAAATGTCTGTTGTTGTATGCTGACTCTAAACTTATAATATGAACTCTGAAACATGTAGCCACCAGCAAACTCTAAACATGTAGCCACCAGCTAACACTAAACATGTCGCCATCAATTAACACTAAATATGTAGCCACCAGCTAACGCTAAACTTATAGCCACCAGATATTGTTAAAAACAAGTAGCCACCAGCTATCACTAAATGTGTAGCCACCAGCTAGTCCTGAGATCTGAATAAAATGCAATTAATTGTGATAATTACTTTGGCCAAGGAGGTTGTAAAATCACAATTTTCATCAGGGGAGAAACCCATAAACATTTTGTGATCCAGATCAAATCCTACATCCCAGATCGTAACCCTAATCTTGACGTAGGTCAGAAATCTCTGATTGCTCCTGTTTGGTTTAAAATCCTAGAATGATTGTTTTTGTTTGTTTAATGGAGTCCATTCACTGATTGTTACACTGATACCAGAGTGTTTAGCATCTACACACTGAGGTTTACTCCCGTAAACAAGTTCAGTGAGTTGCACATCCATGGTGTATTATCACTTCCAAAATGAATAAAAGAAAGCTGTAAACCTGTGAGGTGAGAACACCTGTATGGGGCTTGTGGGTAATGAGAGGTCTTTCTGTACTGTGGGTGAGCATGTGGTGTGAATGTGTGTAAAGTGAGTCTCAGCCTGTGTTTATGTGTGGAGTTATGGTAGTTCTACATGGTGTGTGTGTTCAGGGGAATGTCTGCTTATAATGTGTTTGCATGAAGCTATCTGTGTGTGAGAGGAATGTAAGGTGTGTGTGTGTGTGTGTGTGTGTGTGTGTGTGTGTGTGTGTGTGTGTGTGTGTGTGTGTGTGTGTGTGTGTGTGTGCGTGTGCGTGCGTGTGTAATGAGGGGCTTGAGAGAGAGCTGTGATTATTCTCGCCTCCTGTGGTGCGGGTCCTCTGGCTATGTGGGCCCCAGAGAAAGCGCCCTGTATTTAGCGTGTGGGAACACACATTCTGCCCCCTTATCGCTGCATTGTTGCAGCCTCACTCTTTTCTTCTCTTTTTTTAACTAATTGAATTCTTGACTCCTGAGCCACAGGGACAGCTCGGGAGAGACCAAAGAGAAAGACCTGAATTTTTGGGGCTTTTTCTTGTGGTTGAGTGAGGCAAAGCAGTGGGGGTGAAATGTGTGAGGTTGGGAGGTGGTGCAGTCAGACAGGGCCAATTCGGGCTCAGGCTGGGTGGCTGCTATGGCATCACAGTGTACTTACTGGGGGTCAGAGGTCTTCCTCCCCTAGTGGCAGTGAGAAAGTGGCGAATCAGGGATGGTTTATCCAACAATCATTTTCTCCTTTTGGAAATTTTCAAAGCAGATTTTGGCCCCTGCTACATCTTTGTAGCTGTGCTTGAGAAATTCTAGACAAAACAATTGGATACCCCTCCCCCTTTCTCCCACCCTAACCCCCCATCTTGCCCCGCCTGCTCTCATGTCCATTCTGGGGAATTTCTCCCTTCAATGGCTCCTGCAAACCCCCCTTCCTACAGCAGTGGTCAGTGTCGCGTTCCAGCAGTCCACAGCTCAATGTCAGCAGACACACCTGCTACAGAACAGCCGAAACTCTCAGTGAACCGTCTACATTTCTTTTTTCTTTAAAAAAAAAAAAAATGTATTAGCACACATATATTTGATCATCCTCATTGAATCCACTAAACTGCTAAAGAAAGAAATTAAAACCTCAAACCAGAGGCCACATGTAGCAGTTTCATCGTAAAAATCTGCAACTCCAAATATTTCAGCTGTTTAGCTCTACATGAAAAAAAAACTCATTCTGTATCATTTAAGAATACTTGTACAATAAAAATAATTCTACCAATAACTCAAATAACTCCTGTATAACATTATAATTTAATTTTTCTTATAAGCACTTTTCTTTATACATTATAATGCAACAACTGACTTGCCTTTGCAAATCAGAAGGCATTATATGAGCCCAATTATGCATCAACGACCCAAAATGTAACGACCTGAATTGTTATAAAATATAATGGAATAAAACCCAAAATGTAATAACTGGTCAATATTGTAACAAAACTGCTGAGTCTGAAATGTAATAAAAAATGTTATAGAACCCAAAATGCAATAACTGGTCTATAATGTAAACAATATTTAACAAGAATTTAAATGTGATCTAAATATGTTTAATGCTATATATCATTTTGAGCTGATCACTAAAGAAGTAGATTAGAGATTATAAGGAACAGAACAAGACAAATGACTTGGGCAACAGCAGTCATACATAAATACCATAAACTCTAGGTATACGTATAAACAAATAGTCCAAACTTTTAAACTTTTCATATTCTTTCAGTGTTATTTAATTTGAAGCAGTTCAAGTTCAAGTTCAAACAACTATTAGAAGTAGAATCTGGCGGCATGAAGTCCGATAAACCGTAAAAATCCATATACTTGCCGCATAGTTGTATAAGCCGCAGGATTCAGAGCATTTGAAAAAGTTGCGGCTTATAGTCCGTAAATTACAGTATGTCAATAATGGTATCAAATAAACTCTTCACCACATGTGAAACTGGATCAAGCCCCAAAACCCGACAATGGAACCACGTTCATGACGGAACGCTCACCTCTGTGCTGGACTGATGGCCACCGACCACACGCGTTCTGACATGGGAAGAGTTCCTCTGGGCGAAGTAGAAGATAAACTCCAAATCTAAGGAAAAGGTCATCAATATATATATATGTGTATATATATATATATATATATATACACACACATACACACACACACACACACATTTGTATATATTATTATTAAAATATGATGTGTATGCATCGTATTATAATAATGATCTATAATAATACACAACTTCATTTTCATAGTCTTGTCGTGTTAATGTTCTATTGTTATTTATATATATATATTATTATTTTGAAACAATAGTGCAGTTCAGTAGATTGCTCCTTGTTGGAATAACTCTAACATAACATAATGCAAACCTCAAAAATCTAATATAGCAGATGGACTAAGAGACGGAGGTTCTGACCTGGACTGTGCGGTCTCTGGATCCACTGATGATGAGGTCTTGTCGACAGTCCAGAGAGTGAACCTCCTGGCTGTGACCCAGAAGCTCCACAGAGTCGTTAGCTCTTCTGCTGTGGACCAGGATCCGACCATCACTGACACAGAAACACACAGGAGGGTTTTAGTCAAATTACAGTACTTCCTCGATTATCCAGACCTCAGTCATCCGGATCTGGGCCGTGCATCACGTGATAACTTTCTGTAGTCAGGTGGCCTAGACGTGGTCCAACATTTTTTTAGCCAAGATGTGTTATAGAGTAGAGCTCCTCAACCTTTTTTGCTCCAAGGACTGGTTTTAAGCTACATCATTTTTGCAGGACAAGCAGGACAGTATATGAAAAGACCTTAACGAGTGCTTAGCAATGCATGAAAAAACTATGGCGGAGTTAAGCGCAGGAAAGAAGCACTGATAGAAGTGAAACACTTTTACAGAATAAAGCTCAATGGAAATTTAAATGTGCATTTTCAAAATTAAACTTTTAATTCCCGTGTATAGTCCCGTTTACAGTGCAAGAGAAACCCTATAGATTCCTCCCTGTTCTTCATCCCTGTACTTGTTTAATATTTTAAGTTTGAGCCTTTTTTTTAAACAGTCTCATGGTTGGTCTTCGTTTCAGGTCTTGACTGAGTTTGTTCCAAATCCTCAATCGACTGACTGAAGTGCTTCTCCTCCTCATTGTTGTTCCAACACTCTTGATTCTGAAGTCCAGATTGTCTCTGTTGTTATAACCCCCCTCTATCAGTAAAATGTAGTTATAACCCTTCTCCTTCAGTAAAATGTAGTTATAACCACTCTCTATCAGTAAAATATAGTTATAAGCACTTTCTATAAGTAAAATGCAGTTTTAGCAGGCCAGAATTATTACTTAAGGCATTAGTGTGGTCCAGGAAGCCTTCTGAACCATTGTGATGACGCTTTTCTGGAGTGTGCACGACGGTCGGAGTGATAATTTGTAGGCTTTTCCCCACACTTACGCGCAGTAGTTCAAATATGGCAGTATTAGTGAGCAGTATAGAATATGCAGTGCTTTGTCGTTTAGAAGTATTTTGCTTTTCTGAAGACTGAAACATTTTGGGATAATTTAGTTTGATAATTATTATTGAGATTTCCAAAAGATGTTTTCATCCATTATCACCACCAGATGCTTAATTTATCTAACTCTCTCCCTTTCCATCTTTATCATAACTTTTACATCAGTTTTCTCTTTATAATTACCAAACACCATACATTTTGTTTTATCCAAGTTTAATGATAGCTTATTCATGTCAAACCATTTTGTAATTTGTTTAATTGTGATGTAATTTCATTCATTCAGAGGCTCCATAGTCTCCCCTGTACCTAAAATGTTTGTCATCAGCAAACAAAACAAACTGAGTATTTCAGAGATTTTACACATGTTATTTATATAAAGAATAAATGGTTTTTGTCCCAGCAGACCCCTGGAGGACACCACAATGTCCAAGCATGACTGAAAATCCCTCATTTTCACAAACTGCTGTCTGCTGCTTAGACAACTTTTCATCCACTGTAGAACCACACACTTCATCCCGTAACACATCAGTTTATTGATTAGAATTTCATGATTATTGTGTCAAATGTTTTTTTTAGGTCTATGAACACTCCTAATGCACATTCCTTTTTGTCTATGGAGCTGGTGACTTCTTCTATTAATTCGATTGATGTCTTTGAGATGGATCTCGTTTATGTTTATCAATTAATTCGTCAAATCTGTGAGTGAAAAGCTTCTCTAAAATTTTGGAAAATTGTGGTAGTAGAGAAACAGGCCGGTAGTTATTGAATTGGTGTCTGTCTCCAGTTTTATAAAGTGGGATAACTTTTGCAGTTTCAATTTCTTTTGGGAATTTACCAGATTGGAATGACAGATTGCAGATGTATGTAAGAGGTTGAACAATTAAACAATTTAATTAAAAGATTAAAAGGAATAATACTATTGTTGAACGTGCCATACATAAAAAAATAACAAAAAAATTTTGTGGGTTGCCGTAATTTTTATTTTGACAGTGGCATTGGCATCACAGGATGTGGTGGTGAATGAGTGAAAACATGTATTGACTTGTATTTCTGCAAACCACTCTTGCGCACTTGCGCATATCTGTCTGACATTGCGTCTGTAGATACAAAAGTCCAACCCCAGACGAAGTGGTGTGAAGAATTTAAACTCAAAAAAAAAAAAAAAAAAAAAAAGGTCTGTCGGTATTCCTCAACCTTGTTTGTCAGGCAACAACATGCACATGACATGTATCAGAGCGTCAGCTAATGGCATTCACGAGGTTGTTCCGTCTGCCCGCCGGTGTGTGGTCAGGTGAGGTTACTACGGTTGTGTTTTTATAAACATCTCATTTCTAATCTGGTGCCACATCTGGATTATGGAA
>OMNM01001289.1:23781-40009 GCA_900302745.1 Parablennius parvicornis
GCATGGCCGGCCGGCTCACAGAACCGCTTCCCGCCGCGCAGCGATGAGGGTCCCACAACGGGGAGCGGACAGCAAACACTTTTCCATCCGCCACGTTCTGCGAGAGGAGTCAAGTAGCCATTACTGCCGCGACCAGGACGTCATGATGACGGGGTACGTTACGTACGGCGTCATAACGCACTATGTGCCGAGCGCTGCTGCTTGTGATCTGAGACACACACACACGCACGCACGCGTGTGTAACATAAATGCCTTAAAAATAATTTACCCAGTCTGATGGTCAAAACAAAACGTAGAACTCTGACTCAAATCATCTGATTTAGAAAACTTCCATTTTGCTGTACTCACCTCATCGAGTACCAACAGATAAACTTTATGTCTCCGTGAATGAATTTCAACTGTTTAGTTGTGGATTGTTCGGCTAGATTCAGGCATGTGAAGCCTTTCACATGTTGAAGGCAGAACTTTTTGGAATTTGCTGTTTCAGCATCATTGACTTAATGTTTAAGTGGATTCATCAAATCTTATCTTCATTCTCTTGTCCCATGAGACAGAGTAATGTAGTTTACTTTTGAAAACCTAGTGAACAGACACCATCTGACAGTCGTTCCATTGACGTCATCGCGACCTCAGAGCACTGAGGATGTTGTGGAGACGGTGAGAATATTAATCCCCAGACCATTGCATAGTTGACATTACACCAGCTCCGCCTTTAGGTGGCTTGGTAACTCTGCCACATAAATACACCAAAGACATAAAGGAAGACATGGTGGACAAAAAAATGTAGAAGAAAACATGGAGAATACTCCTGCTCATCCTTGTTTTGGAGAAATTCAACATATCGTCTTATTAAGTCGAATATAGCATCAGTAGTTGCTGCACGACCTGGAACATGTAGTTTGCTATTGTTGTTGTTAAATTATGTCATGGAGGGGGGTCGCGGGGTTATGGGTGGAGTGATGGGGCAATAGCATCGTCATTATCAGCAAATGTGCGTCTTGTCTGTTCACACCTCTAAGCCGAGGCAGTGTTTTTGAAATTTCCCCACTCTGGAACCCGTTTTCAAAAAACCCAGTTTTCTGGCTCCTAAAAGCTGCGCCGTGTAGATGATCAGCCAAAAATTATGTTGTCACATGAAATGGCGTTGTCGTGTGGACAGTGCATTAAGGTCATCAATTCGATTCATATGTATGTTTTTGGATGGGATTAAAGCACCCATGGAGGAAAAATGCAAATGTAACCCACATAAAATATGGGCAATATTGAAAAAGATTGGTGCAAACCGTTGATAAACTTAACTAAAATTAAAATCAATTTAATTTGAAAATATTAAAAGGAAGCACCTATTTATGCTATTCAATAATGATAGCTTGATTGACAGTGGGTGTTGCACTCTGATGACGTCACACTACAGGGACTGGACACTTGCAGATTGACGGAGAGAGAGACGCATGTGGATAAGAGCCGATAGAAATGGCTCCCACTGGACGTTTTGACAAAGTTATTCAACTCGGATGAAAAAAATTCTTAGCTTAGCATTAGCACAAGCAACACCGAACCTCGTGCTTCACCGCCGATTTCCGTGGATTTTTCTCCCTGAAGAACAAGGTAAAAACATGAGCCAAAGAGACTGTAAATATTGTAGATGTAGTTTATTGTAAAGTTAGTTGTTTGAGTATTTTCATGGGTTAAACAATCTGCTGTATTATGTTTAAGGACCCTCATGGTGATAGTCGGGCGCAGCCATTTTGGGGTGCCTGCCCACTCACACAGATATTGGTGAGCATAATTTTGGTTTCATTGCAGTTTTCTCAATTTTGCACTATCTTCCGTCTTCTATGATGATATTGCATTGTTCCGAGAGACACCTTTCCTGTGGTGATTTTTGTGGATTTAAATTATTTTGTGAGCTTCTGAATAGTTAATTACTTAAATGTAATCGCTAAATGCATATAATGCACATTTATATAATACACTTTAAAGGGGTATATGTATAAACCTGAACCTATTTAAAAAAAAAGATTGTGAAAACAATTCATTTAGATTTCAAAGTTAATTTTATTCACTTTGAAAATAGATTTAAAACAGTTAAAAGCTAACATTGTATTAAGATGCTTAAAGGCATTTTATTTGTAAATATTCATGATGTCTTCTGACGCTGTCTGTCAACAGGTCAGGTTTTATTGTGTGTTTTCTTTTTTTTTTTGGTGTGTGTGATTGATAAAAGTCGAACTCATCCAAGAGAACCAAGATGGCGAGCCATGAGACCTGGATCTAGCAAGAAGGAAAAAAGAGTCAGGACGTTACCTCTAACATCTACACATGTTACTGCACTGGGCGGTGTGGTAAGCCAAATACCTCACACTAGAGTCTTCATATAGACTACTCAGATCTTTCCCCCCAACTCACACACATGGAACTGTTGCAATCGTCAGACACCTTTTTCTTTGACATCTGTTTTTGGAGACCTGGAAGTATTGACTGTTTTAATTATTGACTGCGTATCATCGACGATTGTATATTGGGCTGGGACTGTGTGTGTGTTGTTTTGTTTTTTTTAATCATTCCTATGGTTGAGGTTCACTTCACGTGATTGTGTATGATCGAGATAAACAATTCTGTTTGCAGGTTGAATCAGAATTTGATAAGAGGGTGCACCAAAATAATCGAGTCATGCACAGAATGACATTTTTTTCCGTCTATTGGTCAACATTTAAGGTTGTCATACATCAATTGTTCTACAAGTTATTTGTGTTGAAAATTTATTCTATTTCTTACTAAAAATTGTTCCAAGCTTAAACTGTCTCTGAGTCTTTATCCAACACTCCATCAAGCTTCAGCAGCCGAACCTACTGGTCCATTTTTATCGTCAACCGACAAATTTATCGTTAAATCATTCTGAGGTAGTAACTGTTACACAAATTCCACACAGAACTGCTCAACCAGTATTTGAATATAAGAGCACATAGTGGTCCAAGTCACAAACATAATATTTTACTGGATTGGCCAACTGAATTTAGAAAATATTTGTTGGGTATACATGAGAAATACTGAAATTATAAGCTGAGCGGTGTGTTTGTGGCTTTATTAAGTCACATTTGTTGGACTGCACGGTTACAAAGTAGGCCGACGACAGGTAGGACTGGGAACCTTTGGCAGCTAGTCGTTATTCCCATAGGTCAGCACACAAGAATTTATTCTAGTGGGGCAGAAAAATTAAACAAAAGGAAAATGGAGGAAGAAAGACAGTCAAGAGATAAAGGGAAGGTATTTGTTGGTGATATTGGCTGGATGGGAAGAGGTTTAATGCCATACTACAACAGCATGTGGGCACGTGTTGTACTCGTAGTGTGCAGTGACGTGCAGTCAGGGTAGGCAGTGTCTACCCAAAGCTGAATTGAAATGAATGAAATATTCATTTTGAATATTTGTTTTAATCATAATATAATTATAATTTATATTTCAGTACCTATAGGTTTGAAAGTGTCAGCATTTTGTGCTTTTTATATCCCAAATGACAACACTGCTTTCTCCAGTCGCTCACTCCTGCGCAGTCTTACTGTGAAGGCCACACCAACTCCCTGAGGCAGAGCAGCAGTCTGCCTTCGGCTTCTCCCTAAGTCTCCCGAAGGCAGAACAGTCCAGACAGCTCTCCAACATGAAACTCAGTTACGTCAAAAGGCAGATTGCAATGGTGCCTTTGGATGTAACCGTGTTATGCTTAATATTATACGTACGCTCACAGTGCATTAGTGAATTGATACAGCGCTGTTACACAGTTGGCGCCGGGATAACAGGCAGGATGACAGCGCTAGCGGCAATAAAGAGATTTTTTAACTTTCTTCTGAGGAAAAAGGTCAGCTTTTAAAAGATTGGAGACCAAAACCTGAGCTATCAGACCTTCAGCAAAGGAAAGGTCAGAAAATTCCCGTACTTTTCCACAATGAATGGTACAAAAAGAAAGATTGGATGAATTAGTGGAAGAGGTGCTGCACAATTTGAATACGTGCATTGTAAGTAAGTAAACTTTTTTTATACAGCATAGTGCTTTTCACAGACAATGGTCACAAAGTGCTTCACAAAAATGGACATATCTAAAAGATCATGTGATCAAGTACAAAGTTTAAAATGAAACTCAACACAGGGTCAGTTGGTCTGAAATCTTCACAGTACCAAGGATACATAAAACTCATGTGGTCAAACTGGGAGGTGTAAAATAAGCCTATTGTAAAGGTTTTGGCTTCAATTTCATATGAAATTGGGATGCCGGTGGTCTCCATTTGCAATGTCCTGCCTACCCAACCCTAGTGCTCACGGCACGTCACTGGAATCTTGTATACGTCTTCATTTTGTCACAAGGTTTTCAGCGTTAATAGCATAGAAGTAGAACCTCTTTGTTCAGGTTTTGTATTCAGGTATTGTTGAAGGAGCTAGTAAAACCAGAAACAATAATAACTCACATGTTATGGAAGCAAGCAGTGAACGGTTTTGAAGATGATATTGTATATTTGTCATTTCAGTTATGTGATGATGATGCCATTCAAGCGTCAGGCGTTGGTGGAGTTCTCAGCGTTGGAGAGTGCAGATCGGTGTGTGTCTAGTGGAGCCAAGGAGCCAGTTTACATTGCAGGTTTGACTCACAGTTGTCACACTATGAAAACTAATGTCATACTTTAAAGTAAAACATGCTTTTACTCATAATACTGTATTAGGCCAACAGGCGTACTTCAATTACTCCACATCCAAGAGAATCACCCGGCCAACCAACGCTGACAACCCCAACAGTGGCAACAAGGTCCTCCTGCTGTCCATCCAGAACCCCCTCTACCCCATCACCACGGTAAATATACCCTCTACCCCATCACCGCGGTAAATATACTCTCTACCTCATCGCCATGGTAAATATACCCTCTACCCCATCACTGCGGTAAATATACCCTCTACTACATCACCACGGTAAATATACCCTCTACACCATCAACACAGTAATTAACATGCAGGGCAGCCAGTCTGACACATTATCTTTTCTGACACATGGGTCGCCAGGCATGCGTGCAAAAACTGCAACACTGTTCCACCTAAACTGCTCTGGGGTGAAGGATGGGATTTGGACACTACAAGCTGACATTCAACTTGAACCAGAGTTCAGAAATAGTTCCCACATGAAGATTATTAAGTCCAAATACTGTTCCACCCTAACTGGTGGTCAATTGAAAGTGTGCTTGAGGCTGTCCTATCAGCAGCTTCTGTCTGGATGGTGCATCCCTGGATGAGTTCATTCAGTGCAAGTCATCAGAGTAAGGTAATGACAAAATGTGCAGAGTTGTGTTGTCCAATATGGGTTCATGCAGTAATGCAAGGTACACCAACATATAAAGAATACTAAATGTATTTATAAATAGTTTTCCATTGTTATAGTAGGTGGCTACTTTTGACTTTGTCATTTTATAATTAGCATGAATGCTGAAAAAGTGTGTGCACTCCTGCTTTAACCCATCAACACTGTAGATATACTCTCTTCTACATCAGGTAAATATACTGTCTATGCCATCACCATAGTAAATATACTCTCTACACCGTCAGGCATATACATGTAAAATATACATGACCGTGGAAATATTTCCATTGTCAAAATGAGCTGAAACTCATCAGAGATTAATCACTAGATGAGGTCTGATCTCCAAAGATGGTCTGCAGCTGCGAGATTGAGGTCTAATAATAGCATCTAAATATGTGCTTGAAGGGTTTTTAAAAAAAAAACTTGTGGTCAGTTATTTAACTGAGCCGTAAATACATTTTCACTCTCTTTGTTGGGAGTTTTGTGGTTCAAGAGAAATTAGAGGAACAGTTGCGATAAAGGATATTGGCTGTCACAAATGATTCAATTGCAGTTTGTGGTAATTTTTTATCGCTTCCACAATCAGTTGAAAAGTAATTGCTTTTTAAGATTGTATATCTGTTTGAGCTCCACTTCCCCAGTAAATCATTTCCTCTAACCTTTTGTAATTTTTGATATCTGGCTTTATCATAAATGGAAATACATAATTATGAAATTACATCTTACAATTGCACATGAATCCTAATCTGACATTTACTGAACGTTTCACTGAGTTTGCCTGTGGAAAGTGGTGCTCTCCCCTCCTGGTGGTTCGAGAAGCTCATAAGTCATTTCAAACTGGTTTCTCTGCTGTCATAGTTACAGTTTCAGAGACTTCTCCACTGCTTTCCACCACATTTAGCTTCTTCTCCCCAGAAGAATTGTTCTTCTACTTTACTAGTTTTATTTCATTATTACTTTGGCTGATGACAATGAGGAACTGCAGCTTTGTGTGCTTAGATTCGATTTGATTCGATTTTAGTTGTTGCAGCAGTAGAGCTGCATAATAAATAATAACAGTAACAGTAACAATAATATAGCTAGATGTAAATAATGACGGACTGTATTTTATGGTGGTGTTGGTGGGGATTGGATTAAAAGTTATTATTTACCAAGAATAAATAAATGTATTTTGCACACAGAACATTATTGGACTTCAAAAAAATGTATCTCAAATGGTGCAGGTTGGGGGTTTGTGGGAGGTGTTGTTGCTGAGAGCAGTGCTGATTATGAAGTCTCACAGCTGCAGGAAGAAAAAAATTGCAATACCGCTCTTTCACACACTTGGGGTGAAGGAGTCCATCACTGCTCTGCAGTCCAGTTAGAATGTCTTTCATTGTTTGAGCTGACAACCCCATAGAAAATAGCTGATACCACGAGAGAACCATAACCGGTCTTCAGGAGTGCCCATGCACTCCATGAGAATGCAATCTCCTGAGCATGTAGAGTCTGCTCTGACCCTTCTTGTGAAATGCGTCAATGTCCATTCACAAGATGTTGACTGGTGTTGTAGGACAGTGCAATCTACGACCAGCCCTTTGTTATTCCCCATATTGATCTAGAGGCGGTCCCTCAGGCACCAGTCCACAAATTCCTGCATCAGCGCTCTGGACCCTCTGTTATCTCCTTTTGTGATGACACAGACTATCACAAAGTCATCAGAGAACTTCCGCGGTTGACAGTTGTGACAGGGTTGTGAAGTGGGAGCCCTGCAGGGAACAGTCTTGTACCCAGACAACTGTCTGACACAAAATCCCGAGACCTCAGACACTGTGGACGTTTTGTTAGTTAATCCAGGATCCAGGATGTGAGATGCTGGTCCACTCCTGTGTGCTTGTCCCTCGAGAGCACAGGTTGTATTGTGTTGAAAGCCGCGGATAATTTAAGAAACATGATTTTCACAGTGCTTCCAGGCTTCTCCAGGTGAGAGAGTTCTCTGTGCAGGAGGAAGAGCACAGCATTATCCACCCCGATGCTGCACTGATACATGAAGTGTAGTGGATCAATCGATGGGCCCACCAGTAGTGGAGATGAACTCGGACCAGCCTCTCCAGATTTCTCCACGTGGGACGCTAGTGCCACTGGTCTGTAACTGCTGAGGTCCTTGGGGTTTGGAGTCTTGGGCACTTGTGCCATGCAGAATGTTTTCCATGGCTGTGGCACTCTCCTCAGCTCCAGGCTCAGGTTGAAGATGTGCTGAATTTGTGACGGTTTTCTTTTTGTTACGGGTTCCAGCCTGCTCTCTCTCCTGTGTCTTTAGTCAGTCAGTTCGGTCTTAGGTTTCCCTTTTAGCTAATATGTTTTATACAACCCAACACATTTTGTTTCTTTCCCCCCCACATCAAACATACAGTCAGTAATACATATTAAATCATGTACACCCTACTAATGTGAATAACCCAAGCACACAAAGTGAAACACAGAAAATTGATTTCTGAAAAGAAATACTGTATATGTTGTTTCAAAAGTACATTTTCCCAACAGAAGAACAGTTTATACAGTTTGTTCAGTTCAGCAAAAAGAATAATTACTCCCCCTGGGAGAAAGGAAAACTCCATAAGTAAAAGGAAATCTCTTAGGAACCACAGAGGAAAGCTCATAACAAAAAAAGCTTCTTCCAGGGCAGAAACGACTCAGCACCAGGGGATTGATTTTGTCAGTCAGTCTCCGGTGTGAAACACGTTGAACGAGGAAGTGATTTAACCAGTCTGGGAATAAACAACGTCATGAACTGTCATTACTGAACAGAAATCCATGTGATACCTGAAAGGAAATTGTGTCTGTCTTCACAGTAAAGTTCAATAATAACACACTGACCTCTGGACTGTCTTTCCTCCTATTTAAATGATGTAATTTCCAGCAATGCTGATGACCCCAAAGAACATGTTGAATCTTTAATTGATTAGTTTTTTCTTCTGTTTGGTGCAGGATGTTCTGTACACGGTATGTAATCCCATCGGTAGTGTGCTGAGGATTGTCATCTTTAAACGAAATGGGATTCAGGCCATGGTGGAGTATCCTTATTGAACGAGAGAGGAAGCTGATTGATGCCAGCTCAGCCTCTACAAATACACAAAATATTAGTCAATTACAGTAATGCAAGTAAATGTTATTTGTGACTTTCCACCTCTGTACACACGTACATACATACATTCATACATAAAGACATACATACATACAGACATACAGACATACATACCTAAATAACTACATACATACATACATACATACATACATACATACATACATACATACATACATACATACATACATACATACATACAGGCTTTTAAGTGGCCAACACAATATAACACAAATAAATTTCCAGTGTCAGAAGCCTCAATCTGAATTCCTCAAGCAAACAAATTATAGGTCAGATTTTATGAGCGGCATCAGCTTCAACTGTACATTAGACCATTTTAATCAGTTTTTAGTGTTTGTGCTATGCCACTTCACATGTCGTTTGATTTACAATGTGCTGTCATGTGATAATTGTTGTTTTGCGGTGGTCTGTCTTCTTTCCTGAACGACTTTTCCGACAGGTTCGACTCAGTTCAGTGTGCTCAGAAGGCCAAAGCAGCTTTGAATGGAGCCGACATCTACGCTGGTTGCTGTACACTCAAGATTGAATATGCAAGGGTAAGTCAGGCCACATTACTGAAAATGTTATGGCACAGATCAAAATGGCAGGTTCACGCAATCTGCTTTCCTTTCAAATGCTTCCAAATAGTAAGAAACTTTACTTAAGTGTCCATGGCTGTCACATATCAGCATTGGCTGCAAAGCATGACCGGCGTTTACCGACATCTGTGAATTGAACAATTTGTGAGATTTTAAAGACATTTAAACTGCTAACATAGATGTTCAATTCCGGTTGTCAGTTTAGCATTATGACCATACATGTGCACACTTTTGCCTTTACACAGGTTTTGAGTTTTGCTTTCTCTGTCAATGTAATCAAACATTTGAAGAAATCTGATCAAATCATTTGGTTATAGGCCATATTCTGTTTTCAAGGATTGAAAGCTAAAAGCTTTGTCGTGAACCTTTTTTATGTAGATGAGAGATATGTTTTAGGACATTTATTTGACCAAGCTTATCTATTTTATCCCCCTGGTTGTCTCAGACAAAACATTTTTAAACATTTAACATCTTGTTGATTTTGCAAAATTATATAATCTCCTACCAATTGATTTATAAGGGTTTAATTTATTCAATTTTTTTAATTCTGTACAATTCAGATTTTGTTGACGTAATATTTCTTTTCACTTGGCTTTATACTACAAGGCTGATAAGCCCACACCTGCCAGCTGTTTCATCCTGCAAATTACTTCTCATAAATACCAGGACATCATCAGCAAACAGTGCGACCTTCTGTTCAATCCCTGCTATAATAGTCAATTTAATCAACGTAATCAATGCTCGGTCTTATAAACTGGGTGTTCTTTTTTTTCATCTCAACACAGCCGACACGTCTGAATGTGATCAAGAATGACAATGACAGCTGGGACTACACTAAACCTTACCTGGTCAGACGAGGTAAGACAAAAAACGTTCCTTTTTTATCTTCATTTTGGTCAAAATCTCTGAGAAAATATGTTTGGGTTGCCACAATATTTTTTCTTGTGTGAAGGTGCACATTTCCTTCTACTGTAGCTCATTTTAGCTACATGTAAGAAAGAAGTGCAGTGTTGACAGTGTGTCAACATCTTCTGTCATTTTGGATGAGTTTCTGCCTGTTGAATAGGAGTAAAGTCATTGACACTTTGGACCTCTAACACATCGAGACACACTGCTTCCTGTTGCACCAAACTCATTCTGAGCACTCTCACACCAGCCAATCATAAGCCAACTCACAAACTTGCACTTTGGACTCCTGGGAGAGAGAACAAAGGAAAAGGATTGGACGTCAGGCTGACCTTGCAAAGCAACTTTCTTCCATCTAAACCTTCACAGACCAGCAAAATGAAAAAGATGGTTGTTGGGGGGGAATCTCACTCCTGCTGACCGTCATGCAGCTGCTGCTTCAACATGCCTGCGAGTCCTCAGACTCAACTCCTCCTGCAGAACTCTACTAGTAGTCCCTCCTATTTATACGTGAACATGATCTGCCTGATGTGTGGTCCACATTGTCCATTAAATTCTTTCCGGCTTCTGGATTCTAAATTTCACTCAGTGTTTCCTAAATGATAAGCATCTTCTATCTAACAAAGATTTAATTTACTGGATAACTTAAATACATTGTTTGATTTGTGTGTAATGCAAATAGTTATGTGTGACAAAAAAGCTTTGAATGCACTGTGGCGATATGAATTTTACTACATTGGTTTAAAAACTGCTTCTTGGATCCACATGAATTAGGGTTGTCACAATATATCGATTTAGTAAAATGTGGATTTGATTCAAATTCCACTATGCTAGGTTGGGTTAGTTTCTGTTTTTAGATAACAGAAGTAAACAAAAGTCCCAAATCCCAAGCCTTGGGCAGAGAGTTGCAGATTCAATCCCCACAGCCGACAAGCCGCCACAGCTCCCCAGAGCGCCTCACTGTGGCCAGCCACCGATGGGTCTGGTCGGTAAAAAAAATTTACCCCATGGAAAAAATTAAATATGATAAAAAAATCTACTATGCCAACATTTTAAAAAATTTCAATCTCCAAAAAGGCCCTGTGTATTTCACATATTATTTTAAAGGGATGTAGTAGTAGTGGTACGCACCTTCACCTCATAGCGGAACACCAGCTTGAATCCCAGCTGAGCTTGAAGACTTCTCTGTGTCATTTGCTTGACCTCTGGTTTCCTTCCACAGTCCAAAAACATGCATTTTAAGTTCATTGGTGTCTAAACAGTATTTTTGTTAACTTCTTTCATTTTTATATAATTGAAACAACTTTTTTACAAATTTGTAAATGTGCTTTCGTGACACATTCATGGAACTTGTGTACAAACTACCTTACAGCTGCAGACAAAAACTTTAATGCCGTTGAAAATCGCACACCTGCTCATGAGCTTGACTCAGATCATTTCCCTGAGCTCCGCACTGTGACCCACTGCTCCAAGCATATGGAGTTCAGGTTACCTGTAATGGGTTAAAGGCAGATAACTAATTTCTCTAAATGTAAATATAAAATCTAATATATAAAAATGTAATCTCTAAAACTGAGGCTTTCTTGTCTAACCTCTCAGAATCTAGGAGAAAAGAGTTCAGTCCAATTGGAGGTTAATGTCCTTGTTCATGGGCCAGTGAGTTTTAGTTTGTCCTTTTGTTTGTGTCAGTGTTTCAACCTAAATACCCTGAGTACTACAGAAGTATCTGAAAAGTAAACTTCTAAATCATTTTGTTTTATTGTGCCATGAAACTAAATAAATACTTTATTTTATAAACACAAAATACTATGTTCAAAGTAAAAATTGGTATCTTGTGACAGCCCTGTGTTGAGGTCCCTGGTGAGAGGAACTGTTTTCACTCGTGCCTGGTTGCACCTGAACATTTAGAGTATTTTCATGAAACGAACATTTTTGGCAGTTTTGCAGACTTATGCTTTGTGAAAAAAACAAAAAAACAATCAACTGTGTAATGATGTTGGCACTGGTTCACTATCATTTCAGAAACTAAAATACATTTTTAAAGACTTTGAATTAAAAGTAAAATATTTGGTCCCTATTTAAAACCGTCTAAACTGGTGTTCCTGTCACAGCCGGCAGTAAGGCCAAAAACACAGATTCTGAAATTCATATCGATCATAAAATGTATTTAACTTCATGTGATTTATTGATTACATTCAATTTTGTGAAGCCTGTACATTTCTGAAGATTACCTCTTTATTATTCAGGTTTTATTTCTCTATTGTACACGATCAGTGATTGTGTGTGATCATGAGATCATTTTCAGAATGTTTTATTTCGTAAACAAAATGTGTCCTACAAGTCATGTTAAGAAATGTTTCAGGAAATAATTAATTCAAAGGTGAATTTTTCCAGCTATTTTTGTGGCTATAAAACCAATTAATCCTGATTATTGATCCTGAAATCCTGTGTTTGTAATGGAGGTGCATTGCAGTGAGGTGTAGGACATCATTGACTTTGAGCCTCCAGCTCCTTAACGTGAGCTTTTCTTCTCAAGATAAATACTGTGGAGTTCTCCACCTGTAAAACTGAAGCTGAATTGTTTTTATGACAAGTGTAAACACAATTATTTTGTGCTTTTGATTACATGCTAAGTTGTTCCGTAGTTTTGCATTGTTGTGTTTTGCTGCAGAGGCTTTTGTATCTTGAGGCTCTGCTATAGACAAATTATCATAAACTAGTCATGCTACAATAGGTATATGCTGCAGACTTCTCTTGACACAAAACATTGAAATTATTATTTCTGTGGTGTTCCCATTGCAAGACTGTTTTTCCAAACCATATAATTTGTTTTCTCTTCTCATAAACTAGTCAATCGTGCCATTTCAGTGTAGTTTAGCTCTCTACCTACTTCACACTGTGCAGAATGTAAAGCTTTGTTTCTCAATGTTAATTAAATGGTTTTAACAGAGTGATGGTGGTGATGTTTTTATTATGATGACAATGTAATGCAGGTTGATGTTCTTTCGTGCTGGGAGAAAAAAAGGGAAGCATGAGGCCTCACAGGTACTGTTTCCTTTTTATCTGTTCTCTTGTTCTTGTCTTGTTCTGCCTGCTTTATCCAATAAAGTCAAATCTATTGTTGTTATTGAATTCTGGGCAACACTCAAAACATTTAATCACAATTAATCAGATGTGTGTCTGCATTTAGTTGCATTGTTAAGAGCAAAATTGATTTTAAAAAGTCACCACAATGTGCAGTTTTACTCTAAATATACTAGAAAGTGAAGATCAACATCGAATGCAGTGTTTTGTTTATTGTTTTTACACAGTAGCAGTTAAAGTAGTTCTTAGAAACTAAAATAAGTTAGTTGAGTTGCCACTGTGAGTTCAATTATGGTCTTAACAAGATTATTTTAGCAAATCAGTTACCTCAGAGTGAAGAACCACCATCATGTTATTGTTACAGTCTTTTCTTCTGGAAAAAGGTCTTATATATCAAATGTGGTTGTCTCATACTTTAATGCCACATTAGGCTGAAAGTCACTCACAAACCTGATTTAGTGAAGGGTTTCACACAGACAACCCAGATTTACATCTTCGGTTAACAAATCATAGGACAGCAGAAGCTCCTTCGTCTCACCAGTTCAGCAGAACAATGGTTGTGTGCACATTACACTTTTATTTCCATGTGATTGACGCAGGTCAACATTGCCTGTGTTCACTTGTTCGCTCACATGGAGTTAAGATTAGAGCATTTCCAGCTCAGTGTAAAAACGGTTTTATGATCACTTCCCGGATGTTAGTGTGATTTCTGTGTCACAATAGCACAGGAGCTGGAGTAACAACCTGACTGAGCCCATAGAACTTCAAGTGCATGATGTGAATGAAACCAGGGAAGGAGCAGTCAGGTTGTGCTGGCATCTTATTTTACCAGCTGCTCATAGACTTTAAAATGCTGCATCTTAACTCTGCCCACAAAGAACCACGAAAAAGTCTTAATGTGAAACATAATAATTTTTGGCATTATTCAATGAATGTATTAACATGATAACATGTTCACTTCCACAGCTCTAGTTTTTTTATTATTATTGTTATTATAATTCAATGTACGCCATCAATTAACATTTATTTTGTGGGATGAAAACAATGTATTTGAATTGTAAAACAATTTTCAAACTCTTCCACTTGATTCAGGGTCTTACACTTCAGTTAAGCATAATGTTGTAGCCATTTCAGTTCCTTTTGTGTAGTTTTAGTCTGCCATTGTCAGATGACGGTACTGGAACATCTTTTCCTCCATAATGAGTCTGAGGAGTTTTCTGGTTACCTGGTCTGGAAGATTTTGTATCGGGAGACAGTCCAAAAAATAAATATGCAAGTTCTGATGTGTGTGTGTGTGTGTGTGTGTGTGTGTGTGTGTGTGTGTTCGTGCGTGCATGCGTGTATGTGTGTTTTTCAGATCGTGGAAAGGGAAGACAGAGACAAGCAATTTTAGGAGAACACCCGTCGTCCTACAGTGATAACGGCTACGGTAGGACACCGTTAAAACTGAACTAACACCTGAATCTGGTACCTTTTCTAATGTTGATCGCTCCCAGACCACGGAGGTGAAACACCAGACTTCCAATACAAACACACACATACACATAATGTTTAGAAATATTTAATACATCTCTGACACAACTCAATCAAGGAAACAGAAACAGAATCAGAATCACTTGCTTGATGCAGCACGTGATACTTTGTATGTGATATTTAGCTGAGTGAATAGTAAAGGTGTGTTGGGATCAGTTGATGGTTGAACAGCAGCACGAGTGTGGCTGTGATCAAATCATTTTCTGCTTGTACCTGTAGCTCAAACTGTGCTGCACAGTTCAAGTTCAAGACCGTTTATTTGCCATTTGTGGTATGACAACCACATTGGGGAAATAATGCAAGGAGCTCAGAAGTGCGCAGTCAACATTTAAAAAGACATTTCACGATAAAAACAAACAATCAATCAATACCACATAAAATACTATAAGGTAAAATGCTGAACAATAAAAAGACAAAACAAAATTTAAGTGCCTTATTTAAAAAAGAAAAAAATCAATATGCCATATAAAAATCCATAGGGTAAAATACCATACAATAAAAAGTACATAGCGAATTAAAATGCCTTCTTTAAAATCATCACAGCTTGTGGAAAGAAACTGTTTGAATGGCGAGCAGTGGCGTATTTGATGGACCGATATCTTTTTTTCTTTCAGGTTGAGATTTCCAAACCACACAGGAATACAATTAGTTAGGACACTCACTTTCACAATGGTAAAAGTTTAAAAAAATCTTCACATTTTGAGTAAAATCAAAGAGCTTGCGTAAAAAGAAGAGGTGCTATCTTGCTTTCTTAGCAATGTGACTGGTATTAGTCATGAGAAAGAGTCACGCCCAAGAATTTACATTTCTCAACAATCGGCACCTCGCAGTCGTTGATAGGCGTAGAAATAGGTACAAATAGGTGTCTGATTCTTATTGTGACAAAAGTCTATAACAACTTGACATGTTTTTGATGTATTCAGAAGCCAGTTGTTTTCTTTACTCCATTTAACTACATTTTCCACCACCTCAAGATAATGTGATTAATTTTTTGAGCCAATAAGCCTGATGATGGTTGTATCATCTGCATATTTAATTATCACATTGCTATCATGAGATGCTACAAGGTCATGAGTATACAGCGCGAACAACTCGGGGCTCAAAATACATCCCTGCGGGGAACCAGTGCTAGCATACAGCTCATCAGAAATATAACCATTGATTTTGACTCTTTGTGGTCGGCAAGTCAGAAAATGAAAAATCCATTTACAAATGGCATCGTGAAGTCCAAAGTGTGTGAGTTTGTGAAAAAGATTTGTTGGGACCATTGAGTTAAAAGCTGAACTGTAGTCTATGAATAGCATTCTAGAGTATGATTTCCCATTGTCAAGATGCTGGTAGACAAAGTTCAAAGCAAAGGAAATGGCGTCCTCAACACTTCTAATTTTTCTGTATGCAAATTGGAGGGAGTCCACAGACACAGGGTTTTGATCTCTAATATAATCCAGCACCAACCGCTCAAAGGTTTTCATCAGGACAGATGTGAGGGCCACTGGCCGATAGTCATTTAGACACGTCAAAGGTGTCTTCTTGGGAACTGGAATTTGGGACCTTGGGCCTCCTGTGGGGGCCCTGTTGTACTTGTAAGGTTTATTATTATTATTATTATTATTATTATTATTATTATTATTATTATTATGTGTATCT